>CAJNDV010017892.1:52017-69224 GCA_905221635.1 Symbiodinium sp. CCMP2456 | reverse complement strand
AGGGGCCTTAATAACAGGGTTTTGGGGGTCCATTATACTATAATGATAATACGGAACACCCAAAATAGTACTTAGTATAGGTAATTATTAAGGCTCCTACATTACCAGCCAGGGCATTCAGCCTCTCTTCTCTGCACTTGATTTCATTTCATGCAGCTCCAACTCCAAACGTCTCCTCACATTCGGTGACCGCAAACGGCCGTCTTTACCCTTACAGCCCCTACAAAACGTTAACAACCCGTAAGCCTCTCTATATGTATGTATGTATGTATGTATGTATGTATGTATGTATGTATGCATATATATATATACACATCACATGTACATATATGTAAACCTAAGACCCTTACAACCGTGCACAAGCCTCAGTGATCCTGTGCAAAACCCTGACAGCATCCAGAAAAAATCAAAGCATCACAAGCCCTCTCGGTTTAGGGTTTAGGGTTTAGGGTTTAGGGTTTAGGGTTTAGAACACTGATTCCTAAACCCTCATCTCTCATACATCCTGAGCCCTATAATCTCTAAGAGACCCTAAACCCTCATCTCTTATAAACCCATCTAAACCTTAGGGGCTGAGTACCCTAGCCCAAAAAAGGTTAACCTTTTGAATTATAGTAGGGTTATATAAGCCCCAAAAGGTTAAAGGTTACCTATTCAGCCCCTAAGTTCATAGGCCCCATGAGCCCTAAACCCTAAGCCCTAAACCCCTAAACCCTAAACCCTAAACCCTAAACCCCTAAACCCTAAGCCCCTAAACCCTAAGCTCTTTTGATTTATACTTCCTAAGGCTTTTCATAGGCCCCAAAAGGGCAATCTGAAGATCCAGGGCACCGTCTGCTTCATCTTCTGCGGCCTGGGATGATAACAACGGCAGAGTTTAGGAGTTGATAGGGTTTCGGGTTTAGGGTTTAAGGTTTAGGGTTTAGGGTTTAGGGTTTAGGGTTTAAGGTTTAGGCTTTAGGGTTTAGGGTTTAGGGTGTGGTAACGTCAGGTTTCGGGCTTAGGAGTCACCTTTCGGAGTTTAGGGTTTAGGGTTTAGGAGTTGAGGGTTTCGGGCTTAGGAGTCACCTTTCGGAGTTTAGGGTTTAGGGTTTAGGAGTTGATAGGGTTTCGGGTTTAGGAGTCACCTTTCGGAGTTTAGGGTTTAGGGTTTAGGAGTTGAGGGTTTCGGGTTTAGGAGTTTAAGGGTTTAGGAATTGAGGGTTTCGGGCTTAGGAGTTTAGGGCCTGGGGTTTAGGAGTTGAGGGTTTCGCCCTAAACCCCAAACCCTCTGTTTCGAAGCCCTCCCAGCTGTGGGGCTTTGTAGGGTGTTCTCACAGCTTTACCAGTAATATCCGACTCAGGTTCAGGGAACAGGGTTTAGGGTTCAGGGAACAGGGTTTAGGGTTTGGGGTTTAGGGTTTTGGGGCTTAGGGTTTTGGGGTTTACGGTCTTAGGGCGGACAAACGACTAAGCACACGGGAATTTGGTGCCCGAGATACTGCTCGGTCGCGCAACAGTACTCATTATGGCGTCCATTGGTCCATTACATGTTCTGTGTTTACCACCATCTTGAAAACAACTCAGGGCAGGTCTAGGCAGAGTTGTTATAGTACTTTGATAGCTATGCATACCCATAGGCCCCATAGTAGTTCCTTTATGGGATTACCCAACACTATCCTAAATATAAGCCACAAAAAGGAACTACTATGGGGTCTATGGATAGTCGTACTTAGCTACAGTTGCATGCCGCACACGGGTGGCCTGAACTTGGGTTCTCTTCACACGCCACAGAGAAACGTATTGTTAGGAGGCCTGAAAACGCGGGATGAAGGTAGGTGGGATTTAGGATTTAGGGTTTAGGGTTTAGGGTTTAGGTACTCCCAAAAAAGAGTCCTTATATATGGGATCCTTAATCCTACCTACCTTCATCCCACCTTTTGATGCCTCCGACTGCGTAATGGCGACGCTACTCTACCCATCAAGCGTCAATGGCGACGCTACTCCCTGCCCCAAGCCCAAACCCGCAGGACCCCAAGCCCGGATGTTGTAGCCTTCTGCAGTTTTCGTACATCCAGGTTTCTGTTGTGCAAGAAACCGCTAGAAAAGGTTGTCTTTGGGGCGCTAGTGTTCCAGCAGAGCCCGAGAGAGCGGCATGGAGGAACAATGCTTCGCTACTTGCACTACGTCAGTAGCAATGCGACCTTGGGTTCTTATGGCACAATACGATGAGAAGTGGTTGCCCAAAGATCTGACGATGATGAAGAACATTCTTCAAGGATCCATACCGATACCAGACTCTGGACATCAGTTCTTACTGGCACAGGATGAACATGCGAAATATGCCACGAAAAATGTAACAAACAACAAAACCCTAAACCCTTAAACACGCAAGCAAGTAGCAGTTGGTGAGGCTTGCCTTCCTGCTTGTTGTCCTCGGGCCATACCTTGCAGTGGAGAAGGCAGTCAATATGTGGGTAGTTGTCTAAATTAGGTTCCCTTTTAGGGTCCTTTTTCTAAGGGTGCCGTACTATATTGGGGACCTAAAAAGGTACCCTACTTTGGAGAACTGCCCATGTCTTCTTTTGGGCGACTTCCGGATACCTCCGCAGGAAGCTCTCAGCTTTACAGCACTCACATCGGAGCTCGGATTAAGGAAGACCCTTCGGGATATAGACCCTCTGAATAAGGTCCCCTTTTAAGAGAGCCCCTGAACCCTAAACCCTAAACCCCTGAACCCTAAACCCTAAACCCTTAGGGTTCAGAAGGGTTTAGGGTTTAGGGTTAAAAGGTCCCCTTTTAAGAGAGCCGTAGAGTAGGGTTCAGAAGGGTCCCCTTTAAGAGGTCTTCTGAATACTACCTACAGAGATGTGCAGGGGGCCCCCCAGTGTCGGATGCTGCGGATTTGGGTTTAGGGTTTTAGAGTTTAGGGGTTTTAGGGTGTAGGGGTTTAGGGTTTAGGGTTGGGAGTTTAGGGTTTAGGGGTTTAGGGGTTTAGGACCCTAAACCCTAAACCCTGAACCCTAAACCCCTAATGGGTTGACGGTGTTTCGGCTCTTGGGTTCCAAGACACGAATCAGAAAGAGCTGCGGCAGCAAAGACTGTACCATGCCTCGGCATCTACTGCTGCTGCTCCTGCTCCTGCTCCTACGACTGCTACTACTACTACTACTACTACTACTACTACTACTGCTACTACTGCTACTACAACAACAACAACTACTACTACTACTACTACCACGGCCACCAACAACAATAGCACAATAAGAAGAACAACAAAGAACCAGAGAAAGGCCTAGTACAGAACGACATCTGCTGCCGAAGCACGCTCAGCGTTCCGCCGGTGAACTTGCCGAATGCCTAGCACCCACGGCAAGGCTCTCACGGAGACATGACTTCCGACCAAAGGCTGTGCAACCCAATCCAAACATCGCGAGCTTTAATCCGTGAAGAACCCTACACCCCTATTTCCTGATAGAAGCCTGCAGATTTCTGGGTTGCGATGGGGCCCGAGCTGACGGAGAGAATGCCAGACCACTCCCCGTGGCCCTTTGAAGGCATAGGAGCCGCGGGTCTTTCGCTATCCTGCCCCCTCACTAGAACAGCCGGGACGACCTGGGACCTGGTCAGTCATAAGATATACTACCCTAAACCCTAAACCCTAAACCCTAAACACGGTAAAGGTTTAGGGTTTAGGGTTTAGGGTTTAGGGTTTAGGGTTTAGGGTTTAGGGTTTAGGGTTTAGGGTTATACGTACCTTTGAAGTATAGATACAACTGGGCATCTATCGCAACCCTACTTATCTACTGCCGAGCATGCAAGTACACCCCTAAATCCCGTGCAGGACACTTGAACCTATTTCCAAGCTCTGTTGGTACGAATCAGCAGTCATACTCTAATGGAAGCAAGACTGGAGCCAGCCGGTGCAACGCTAACCGTCGTAGCAACGCGAAATCGGCAACGACGTTGGCAATACAAGGGAAATACATGGACAACAAAAACCATCATCAGGGACACGCTCATGAGAGTAGAAGCAGTAGTGAAGTAGTAGTCGTCATCTTCGTAGTGTTAGCGGTAGTGTCAGGAGGAGCAGCAGCATCGGCAGCCCTAGCCGTCATGGTGATGGTACACCACCAAAATGCAACGTTAGTATGGTAAGAACTGCCCTTGTGGCACTGCTTATGTGATGTAGTCCCAAAGAAACAATTAGCTGCACCATGACACTACGAGTGCGGCTAAGAGCAAGACGCCCAAACACTGAGCCACTGAAACACACAAGCAACCAAAACCCTGAATGCTCAACCCTAGTTGATAAACTGAATTGAATGCCAAACCCAAGCCCACAACTCCTAAGCCCTACGCCCACAACTCCTAAACCCTAAACACTGGAATCCTACATCCTAAATGGGGCCCCCCTTGCACCATCTTGCACCCTGAACCCTAAACTCCTAAGCCCTAAACCTAAACTCCTAACTCCTGAACCCGAAACTCCTTAACCCTAAACCCTGAACTCCTAAATCTTAAATCCGAAACTCCTTAACCCTAAACTCCTAAATCCTAAATCCGAAACTCCTAAACCCTAAACCGTAAACTCCTACATCCTAAATTCGAAACTCCTAAACCCTAAACTCCTAAACTCTAAACCCTAAACTCCTGAACCCGAAACCCTAAACTGTTAAAACCCTAAACTCCTAAACTCCTACATCCTAAATCCGAAACTCCTAACCCCTAAACGATCTCCTAAACCCTAAACTCCTAAATCCGAACATCCTTATACAGGGGCCTGGAGAATTAGAACAGGTTTTGGGGCCGGTTACACAAAAACTCTAATAAGAAGCCACCAAAATAGTATTGGTAATTAGCCCCTACATTAAACCCTGGCCCTAAACTCCTAAACCCTAGACGAGCTCCTAAACCCTTAACTCCTGAACTCCTGAACCCTAAACTCCTGAACCCTAAACTCCTGAACCCTAAACCCTAAACTCTTAAAATCCTAAACTCCTAAACCCTACAGTCCCAAATCCTAAATCCGAAACTCCTAAACTTTAAACCCTAGACCCTAAACTCCTAAATCCTAAATCCGAAACTCCTAAAATCCTAAATCCGAAACTCCGAAATCCTGAATCCTAAATCCGAAACTCCAGATTCGAAATCTCCAAACCCATTATACTATGACTATAATAAGCAACGGGTTTAGGGTTTAGGGGTTGAGGGTTTAGGGTTTAGGGTTTTAGGGTTTAGGGTTTTAGGGTTTAGGGTTTTAGGGTTAAGGCCCTAAACCCAAAATAGTATTGGAAATTAGCCCTAAACCCTAAACCCTAAACCCTAAACCCTAAACCCTAAACCCTGGCCTGGATGAAGGAAGGGCCGAAGTTGTTGGCATCCCGGTGCCGCCTGGCTGCGTAGTTGCCTTGGGCCCGGCGATGGGCTTCGGGGCTTTGGGTTTTTAGGGTTTTGGGGTTTAGGGTCTGGGGGGTTCAGGGTTTTAGGGTTTTGGGGTCTTAGGGCTTTGGGGTCAGTCAGGGTTTTAGGGCTTCGGGTTTTAGGGTTTTTTGGGGTCTTAGGGTCTTAGGGCTTAGGGTTTTAGGGCGCAGGGGTTTAGGGTTTTAGGGTTTAGGATCTTAGGGTCTTAAGGTCTTAGGGTTTAGGGTTTTAGGGTCTTGGGGGTTTTAGGGTCTTGGGGTTTAGGGCTTTGGGGTCAGGGTTTCAGGGTTTTGGGGTTCAGGGCTTAAGGGTTTAGGGCTTAGGATCTACAGTAGGCCTTTGAGTTTCGGCTGTAAGTGCTAGGATGAGGAAATTGTTGGGCTCCGGGTTTTCGGTTTTCGGGACGGGAGGGAATGGATCGAGGGCCCAAGAAGCTGCAGGCGATAGGGTTTAGGGTTTAGGGTTTAGGGATTAGGGTTTAGGGTTTGTCTGACTGCAGCACTATCTCCTCGCAGCCACAAAGCTTGTCCCGCATCATCTGCAGCTCGGCTTCTTGAGCCAGGTCTTACTGGTACATCATGTTAGTAACTAGGGCTATAATAAAGGTAACTATACTTATAATTATCTATATAACCCCAATCAAAGTGCTTATAAAGATAACTATACTTCTAATTATCTATAACCCCAATTAAGGTACTTATAACCCTACTTGCCCCCAGCTTCGGACGTCTCTCTTGTACAGCTCGGACTCAAGCCTGCAGACCTCCGCTTTGAGCTGGAGATCCCAATTACCCCTTAATTAAGGAACATACCTTAAACTATAGGGGCTTTAGGGTTCAGGGTTCAGGGTTCAGGGTTCAGGGTTTAGGGTTTATAGGGGCCTTAATACTATCTTTTAAGCTATATTCCTTAATTAAGGGGTATTGGGCTCTCTGGGTTGAGCTGGGAGATCGTGACTTCGGCGGCCAATCCCTGCGGGTTTGTTAGACACTAAGCAGAGCGGTTTAGGGTTTAGGGTTGAGCAAGACCTGACACCAAGAGGGAAAAACAGCAGCACAACCCTGAAGCCCTAGCTAACACTGCAGAAAGTGTTTGTTTTTTCTGATTCAACAATATTGTTGTTATCGTCTCTATGTGATTTTATGTCGTTATCCTTTTCCTGTTTAGGTCACGTCGTCTTGGCGTTCACGGCTTCTGATTCTACAGTCTTGGCAAGCCTTTCCTGGAGCTGTGGTGATGCGGGCTTAGTCCTTCCAACAGGCAAAGTGGTCCGATTGTGGAGAAAGGTTTAGATTGTTGGGTAGACCTGGATGACGTGATGACGTGTGCCCGCAATCTCTCCAAAACCCTAAAAACCCTAAAAACCCCCAAAACCCTAAAAACCCTAAAAACCCTAAAAACCCTAAAAACCCTAAAAACCCTAAACCCTAAAAACCCTAAAAACCCTAAGAACCCTAAAAACCCTAAAAACCCTAAAAACCCTAAACCCCAAAAAGCCCTAAAAACCCTAAAAACCCAAAGCCCTGCAGACCTTCAGTCTGAAGAAGCCCATGCCAAAACTGGCATGACGCAACCCAACCTCTGATCTGCAACTGCACCCCGAAACAGGGTTTAGGGTTTAGGGTTGAGGGTTTAGCCCAAACTCCCTTGATCTTGAGTCCGGAACCCTACACGCTAGTGCGCTCTTTTCCTTAGGGGCTGAGTACCATCGCCCAAGAAAGGTTCACATTTTGAATTATAGTAGGGTTATATAAGCCCCGAAAGGAAAAAGGTTACCTACTCAGCCCCTAAACCCTAAACCCAAAAGGTTAAAGGTTACCTACTCAGCCCCTAAGTTTTTGGAAGAGCATTCCCGCTCCCATTTTTTCGAAGATCCGAAGGCCCCGAAACCAAAATCTCCTGCAGCTCTGCCCTAAACCCTAAACCCTAGGGTAAGAGCCTGGATGGGAAATCTCCGGGTTCAAAAAATCTGTATGTAGGGTTTAGGTTTTAGGGTTTAAATCATCCATAAATTTGTGTACTTAGTATTTAGGGTTTAGGTTTTAGGGTTTAGAGTGTCCATAAACTTGAGTACTTACAGGGTTTAGAGTGTCCATAAACTTGAGTACTTACATAATCAAGATAGGCATACATGTATATACCTAGATGTTTGTATATGTTTCTTCGTTGCCAAGGCACAGTTCAGGTTCAGGGAGGTCCTGAAAAGCCATGGGCAGGGTGGCAGATGTACATGCAGATGCATGGTACCATTACGGGTTTCTGATTTAAAGCTTCCAGGGGCTTCAGCGGCTTTAGGGCTGTTGCACTTCCATAACGCGGGCTCAAACTGATCTCGAAAAACACTACTGATTGAGGATGGCTTGCACCATTCAAAGACGGTCACCTTCACAGGGCCTCGGGTGTGCACCATTAAGTCTCCGGGTGCTACTTCTTTATGCATGCCAACTTTGACGCGAAGCCCTAGACGGTAACACCTGCGTCTCAATGCATGCGCGCGAGGAGAACTGAACATCGCCTTCGTTTGGATACTCAGGAAACGTCTTCTGCGAGATGCGGGGCTCTATACTATGCCACACTGTACCCTATTGCATTACATGTACATTCGACTGTGCTGTCTTGTTTTATAATGAACTATATCCCACTTTATAATATGTCATGTCGTATTGTCTTGCATGTTGCCATGATATACCGCAGTTGATCGACCGCTTATCATATCATACCATATCATAGCATTTGCACATGATACTACACATTACCAAAGCTAGAGCCTTCTGAGATGATACGACACTACATCACAGTGTACTGTACTGTATCATACGATATGACATCTCGCGATATCTAAGATAGCTACCATGTCATGAAAGGTCAGCCCATATCCTACCATACCATATCGCACCATATCATAACGTGTCATAGCATAGACAAGTGTGTTTTGTATTCTTGTGGCATATCATCAGCTGTTGTTCGAGCATATTGTAGTATAAGGAGTTGTGTTGTGTTATGTTTAGTTGTGTTTTACTCTAAAAAGAGGGAGGAAGGGGATGACGGCTGAACCCAGGGCAAACCCGTAAACACAGCTCCCAAAGGGTTCCGCTGAAGCCCTGACTATGTTTTGCAACCCTTCTACACGGCCTTTTGATCTAGAATTTAGGGCTTTAGCATGCCATGTAGTGCCAGGATGGGTGTGCCAGGTATGGTGGGTTCAGGGTTTATACTCTAAGTGACACTAAGGTGTGAAGGCATTCTGACCAATGGACATCACAACAAATTTGCGGGTCGGGGCGCAGATTGCATAGCACGCCGATTGCAGAGCACACACTTAATGTAGAATCAGCGGTGCATAAGGAAATAGGGCAGAACAGAACATGCATGCATGCATACGTACATACAGACAGACAAACAAGCAGAAAGACAGATAGAGAGACAGAGACGCGGTCAGACAGGCAGACAGACAGACGGACAGATGATGACAGAGAGAGAGAGAGAGATATACATATATACATATATATATATATGCACACACATATGTGTGTATATATGCATATATGCATATACGTATATGTGTATATCTGTATATATATATATATATATGTAGATATGTATATAGGTATGTGATATATATATATATATATGTATATATATATATACATACATATTGTATATATAGTATATATATGTGTGTGTATGTATGTATATATATATATGTAGATATATATATGCCTATATGCATATATGTATATGTGCATATCTGTGTATATGTATGAATGTATATATAAACGTAGACATGTAGATATGTATGTATGTATGTATGTATGTATGTATGCATGCACGCATGCATGCATGCATGCATGCATGCATATATGTGTGCTTATGTATGTGTGTGTGTGTGTCTGTGTGCTGCCAGACTGCGTACATCTAGCTATTTAGCTATCGCACAAACAAGCATGCATGCACGATTACACACATTCAGCACACGTGGAGTTGTGTGCAAAGACACACGCACACACACCCACACACAGAGACATACATACAACGCTTCATACCTACATAATTCAATGACTTGTGATGCAAGCGAGCCGTGTGTATCCGGCTATCCGGAACATGCCGTGGCTGAAGAATACGTACATACATGCATGCATGAAGCGGTTGTGTACGATGCGCCGTGCCAGGACCTCAAGCATTCTGGCGATATCACGGAGCCCAAACGTCCATACAACCCTTACCCTGAACCTCGCATTCCAGTGAAAAGCCCAGGCACCACTTGAAGGTGGCTGCTTCCTCCGGCAGGCGCTGGATGAGAAACTTGTTCAACCTTGACGTGTTCTTCTTGCGTCAGGCGTTCCAGACTCTGGGATGGGGGGCAACAGGTCAATTGAGGCTCCGAACTGTGCATCGCTGTTTAGACCGCAGAGAATGCAAATCTTGTTGCGAGTAGGGTGCGGGCAAGAGATGTACTATAGGGGCCTTAATAATTAGAACAGGGTTAGGGCTCATTTATAGTATCATTATAATAAGGAGCCCTAAGAATAAAGTAGGTAATTCTTTAGGCTTCTACCTGAAGATTTCTCGGTGCGTGACTCAAGGACCTAGCTACGCATCCATGGTGCCCTCGACATGGAAAGCTGAAACCACAAAAGTACAGAGTGACCGGTTCAAGGTACTGTAGGGGCCTTTATAATCAGAATAGTTTCTTGGGCCCCATAATACA
This sequence comes from Symbiodinium sp. CCMP2456, assembly GCA_905221635.1. NCBI lineage: Eukaryota > Dinophyceae > Suessiales > Symbiodiniaceae > Symbiodinium > Symbiodinium sp. CCMP2456. The sequence continues at coordinate 59,113 of CAJNDV010017892.1, read as the reverse complement.
ATAACTAAAATAAGGAACACCCCAAATAGTATAGGTAACTATTTAGGCCCTATATCACGGGCTTTCGGGCTTTGGGTCATGGTGGTTAGGGTGTCGTTTATGCGGTGACTAGGTTCAGGGTTACAGATCCGGGGTTTGGGGGGTGGGTAGGATGGGGTTCTAAGGCCCCAAAAAAGCAGATAAGCAAAAAATAGGATAGGGATGTCCCACATAAATCCCCTTATAATGAAGCCCAATATGGTGGGGACATCCCTATAAAATGCTTATGCTTAAATGCCCTTTTTGGGTTCCTAAGGTTCAGGGTTGCGGGACTGAGCGTTTCAAAGTTGTTCGGAGAGATGGTTCAGTGTTCCGGGCTCGCAAGCCCTAAACCCAAGGTAGTGGAAGCAAGACACCAGCATAAAACCCTAAACCGTAAACCCCTAAACCCAAAACCCCTAAACCCCTAAACCCTAAAACCCTAAAGCCCTAAACCCTAAACCCACCAGGATGGCTCCTTAAGGATTTCAGGTCACTTGGCGCGAGGGTGGAGTTCAGGGTCCTCCACACCACGCCTTTAGGGTTTAGGGCGTAGGGTTCCCTTACTGTAGGGGCCTTAATAATTGATGTAATAGTTAGAAGGGGGTTTTGGGGGTTCCTTGTTATAACTATGGTAGAGTATACCCCAAACCTTATTCTAATTAATAAGGCCCCTAACATAGAACCCTGTCATAGATCCCTTATAGAACCCTTGAAGGATCCCTTTAAAGGGAACCCTATTCTAACTTCCAAGGCCCCTAGATTAACCCAAAACTCCAAAACAGCCGTCACCTCCTAAACCGTACGGGTAACCCTTACATTCGCCCTGGTACCCAGAGACTCCAATATCCCTTAATTAAGGAATATACCTTAAATTATAGTAGGAGCCCTAATAGGATATTCCTTAAATAAGGGATATTGGAGTCTCCTGGTAGGAGCCCTCACCCCGGAAATCCTAGAGCCTTGATTCTCAAGACCCGAGAGCCGGTTTCGGTTTAGGGCTTAGGGCTTCGGGTTTAGGGTTTAGGGTTTAGGGTTTAGGGTTTAGGGTTCAGGGTTCAGCGTTCAGGGTTTAGGGTTTAGGGTTTAGGGTTTAGGGTTTACTATACTATAATCACAGTAAGGATCCCCCCCTTTCCCCCCACAAGAATTAGTGTTGGTCATTATTTAGGCACGGAAAGTCCCTAAACCCTAAACCAAAACCCAACACCCAGAACTAATGCCTGAACCACATGCCCTAAACCCTAAACCCTACAACCCCAAACCCTAAAACCCTAAACCCTACAACCTATACCTTACAACCCACAACCCTAAACCCTAAAACCCTAAACCCTAAACCCTAAAACCCTAAACCCTAAACTCTAAAACCTGCAACCCTAAACCCTGCTACAACCCTAAACCGTAAACCTAAAGCATGAACCGCACCATGCCGCCAGTTCGCTCGGCCATCCACAAGCTACCCAGAACTCTGAGCATGCTAGGTTAGGGTTTAGGGTTTAGGGTTTAGGGTTTAGGGTTGTAGGGTTTAGGAATTAGGGTTTAGGGTTTAGGAATTAGGGTTTAGGAATTAGGCTTTAGGGTTTAGGGTTTTAGGGTTTAGGCTTTAGGGTTGTAGGGTTTAGGAATTAGGGTTGTAGGGTTTAGGGGTATGGGTTTAGGTTTGTACGGCTTAGGCTTTAGGGTTGTAGGGTTTAGGGGTATGGGTTTAGGTTTGTAGGGCTTAGGGTTTAGGGTTTAGGACTTAAGGTTTAGGGTTCAGAATTAGGGTTTAGGGTTTGAGGGCTTAGGGTTTAGGAATTAGGGTTTAAGGCAATATCGAGAAAAGAGACAGATCGGAAGTCGGCAAAAGCCCTGCCAAAAAGCTGGCTTCAACACAAACTTTCGTGAGCCAACTCAACCCAGAACACATCCCAACCGAACCTAGCTCAACGACATGTGCCCAACAACTGTCTGGTGCTTAGTGGGGAATGGGGGAATGGATCCCTATGATAGTCCCTAAGGTCCCTTATAGTAGTCCCTGTAACCCATTCCCCCATTCCCTACTAAGCACCAGACAGACAAGAGCCGTGGCGGCAACACATCAAGCCGCCAACACAACATAGAAACCTTCTCAACACCTACAGCAACTCCATGAGGCCAGGATATAAAATGAGAGGTTTAGGTTTTAGGTTTTAGGGTTTTAGGGTTTTAGGGTTTTAGGGTTTAGGGCTCCGGCGCCATTCACTTCCGCATACCCAAACCGTCCACTCAAACTTTGAGCCTCGAAGGGGGCGGACGCGGGTCCGACGACAAGTTGCCCAAGCTCAGTCCTAATCCAAGAACGCCAATCCTAAACCCTGTACACCCTGAACCCAAATCCTAAACCCTAGTCCCCGAACCCAACTCATAAATCCTAACCCCTACACCCTGAACCCAAAACCCAAATCCCGAACCCAAAACCCAAATCCCAAACCCTAAGCCCAACTCTTAAACCCTACACCCTGAACCCAAATCCCAAACCCTAAACCCTAAACCCTAAGCCCTAAACCCTAAGCCCTAAACCCTAAACCCTACACCCTGAACCCAAATCCTAAACCCTAAACCCTAAATCCTAAACCCTAAACCCCAAATCCTAAACCCCAGCGCCACCGAGCGCTCGGGCCTCCACATCTGGCATCAACTCCGTCAACTTGATGCCCCGAAAGCCTGGGCTTTAAGAAGTAACCAGGGGGACAAAAAGGTTAGGGTTTAGGGTTTAGGGTTTAGGGTTTAGGGTTTAGGGTTTAGGGTTTAGGGTTTAGGTTCTTTGAAGGAAAAAGTATAGACTTTTATTCTATAATGCCTCATTTAAGGAACAGGTCCCCCAAGAAAGTATTGAAGTATGAAAGTATAGACTTGTGTTCTGTAATGGTTCCTTTAAGGAACAGGTTCCCCCCCAAAGAAGTATTAACGCATGGTAGTATAGACTTTCACTCTACAATGGTTCCTTTAAGGGACAGGTCCAACAACGTATAGACTTTTATTCTGTAATGGTTCCTTTGAGGAACAGGTCCCCCTCAAAAAAAGGTATAGACTTGTATTCTATAATGGTTCCTTTACGGGACAGGTCCAAAAAAGTATAGATTTTTATTCTGTAATGGTTCCTTTAAGGAACAGGTCCCCCCAAAAAAGGTATAGACTTGTATTCTGTAATCTATCCTTTAAGGGACAGGTCCCCCAAAAAAGTATAGCCTGTTGTTCTATAATGGTTCTTTTATTCTATAACGGTTCCTTTAAGAGACAGGTCCCTAAACCCTAAACCCTAAACCCCAAAAAACGATTAAAGTCTGGTCCTCCAAAGCCCAGAAGCCCGAGAGTTCGCGATTCCTTGGCTCAGGGCGGCCAGGTTCGGCTCAAGGGGTTTCGGGGTTTTGGGGGTTTAGGGGTCTCAAGGTTTAGGGGGGTTTAGGGGTTTAGGGTTTAGGGGGGTTTAGGGGGTGTAGGGGTTCGGGGGTTTTGGGGGTTTAGGGTTTAGGGGGTGTAGGGGTTAGGGTATCGGGGTTTAGGGGTTTAGGGGGCTTAGGGGGTCTAGGGTTTGGGGGTTTAGGGGTTTAGGGGGCTTAGGGGGTCTAGGGTTTGGGGGTTTAGGGGTTTAAGGTTTCGGGTTTAGGGGCTTACGGCTTAAGGGTTTAGGGGTGAGGCTCACTATAAAGGGCAAACTTCTACAGGTAAGTATCAAGGGTTGGCCCTGAACCCTGAATCCAAGGAATCCAAGCGGCTGAAGCATAGCTGACAGCTCCTCTTTTGGGGTTCAGGGTTTGTGGGGTTTAAGGGTTTAGGGGTTTAGAGGTTTAGGGGTTTAGGGTTTTAGGGGTTAAGGTTTAGGGTTTAGGGGTTTAGAGTCTAGGGGTTTAGGGTTCAGGGGTTTTTGTGCTGAGCATTGGAGATACATGGCTTAGGGCTGAAGACTCGGAGCCATGCGGGGCATGGGAAAACAGGGTACGGTTAGCGCGTTCAATAAGAAATCGTTGGGAATAAGAAATGAGACCCTGGATTTGTGGGATGTCTTATCCAGGGTCCTAAACCCTATGTCACAATTCCCTAATTCCTAAGCCTTATAAACCCTAACCCCCTAAACCCTAAACCCTAAACCCTAAACCCTAAACCCTAAACCCTAAAACCCTAAACCCAAACCCCCTAAACCCAAATTCTAAACTCCAAACCCCCCCTCGGCACGCCCAGTCCCCGCCCGGACCCGAAGTTCAACGGCGTGCTGTTTTGGAGGTTTAGGGTTTAGGGTTTAGGGTTTAACCCTAAACCCTAAACCCTAAACCCTAAACCCTAAACCCTAAACGCCAAAATGAGGCGCCGTTGAACTTTCGTTTCACCCCGAGGGCCCCGCGCGCGGGCCCGGCCTCCCGTGCTGACCACCGGGGGAATTAAGAAGGGTTTAGGGTTTAGGGTTTAGGGGTTTAGGGGTTTAGGGTTTAGGGGTTTAGGGTTTAGGGTTTAGGGTTTAGGGTTTAGGGAAGAAATTTTCGGGGTCTGGGGAGAAAGGTGCCGTTTCGTATCAAATCGACGCCCCATACGGGATTCTAGCTAAGCAGTGCATCTCACGCAATCGATCGGCAAAGCTTTCCCGGTAGAGTACAGCTGTCTACAACCACACAAGACATAAGTCTGCGCAAAGGCAACACTCAACGCAGAACCTGAAAACACATTATATGACCAGAAACGCCTCAACAATCAATGTGTTTATGGCCACCTGTGCTCAACCCTGCGTGCAGGAAAGGTGTGCGCATGGGCGAAAGTATCACGGATCGTGACCTAGAAGCAGTGGAATGAACGAAGAAATACTAACTTAAGCCAGACTCAGATATACAGAGCTACCAGAGCATGTACGCCTGACATACGTTACATACAAGCGTAACAAAGACAAGGGTTGATTCACTGACCTGTTCGCGGCCATAGAAAGGAGCCAACCGATGCATGCACCGTCAATCCTAAACCATAAACCTTAAACCCTGAACCGTAAACCCCAAACCCTAAACCCTAAACCCTAAATCCTAAACCCTGGACCCTAAGCCCTACAACCCCATGCCTGAAGCCTCGATTGCTTAGATGTATCAGCCCTTGAGCCCTTTAGACAGAAAACACTCTAAGGTAGAACCCATGGGCCCCTAGTATGGGCCCTTAACCCTGGGACCCTAATATATCTACTATATACCCTAAACCCTAAACCCTAAACCCTAAACCCTAAACCCTTAAGGGACCCTAGGATCCCCTAAAGGGCCCATGTTAGGGGCCCATGGGTTCAACCTTAGAAACACTGAGCCCTCATCCGGGTCCGGTGAGCTCGATCTCAGGCAGAGATCTTCATCCTTGGGTTTAGGGTTTAGGGGTTTAGGGGTTTAGGGGTTAGGGGTTTAGGGTTTTAGGGTTTAGGGTTTAGGGGTTTAGGGGTTTAGGGTTTTAGGGGTTAAGGGGTTTAGGGGTTTAGGGATTTGGGGGTTTAGGGGTTAGGGGTTTAGGGTTTTAGGGGTTTAGGGGTTAAGGGGTTAAGGGGTTTAGGTTTTAGGGTTTAGGGTTTACCCACAGGCCCCATAGTAGTTCATTTTTGTGGCGTATATGTAAGATCCTATTAGGTAATCCCAACACGGAACTACTATGGGGCCTGTGGGTAGGGTTCAGAGATGCCCCGCAGCTTTTAGGGAATTGCTCTACAGCAGGGTCGCACCATGCACTCTGCCGATGCGTCGGCGTCGAGATTTGGTATCTCCCCATCCCCTTTTGGTACTAAACCCTAAACCCTAAACCCAACACCCAAAACCCTAAACGGTGGTGGTGGCGGCGGGGGGGTCGTAAAAGGGAAGCGGCCAACCATCAGAAGAAGATCTTGAGTTTTCTTTTTTTTCTCTCGGCGGCAATCGCACTGGGGATCTTTACATCCAACCGGGTCGAGGGTGCAGGGTTCATAAATTTCCCAATGACCCCAGAAGAAATCCATGAACCCTAAACCCTAAACTCTAAACCCGACGTAGCCTTCGGCTGGCTTGGGTTGAGAAATACTCGCTTGGTCCTCTGCTCCGAAGAGTTGTAACTTGACCACCCCCCCCCCCCATCATGTCGCAAAGCCCGTCATACCCAGAGAACCCAATACCCCTTAATTAAGGAATATACCTTAAATCATAGGGGCCTTAATAGTATGATTTAAGGTATATTCCTTAATTAAGGGGTATTGGGTTCTCTGGGTACAGGTTCCCCAACACTTGCAAAAGGGTTCACAGTTCAGGGTTCTGTTGTAGTAGACTTACTTGTCTGCGGACTTTAAAGAGAACATGATCACGAAGTAGTCCGACTATTGTATGGTAGCCTCCTGAAACCCCCATCCAAAACCGCAACAACAGCTTCTCCCAGTCTGGGCAACCCTTTGAAATTATCCACACCATAATTACAAAACACCCCTAAACCCTAAACCCTAATCTCTAAACCCTAAACCCTAATCTCTAAACCTTAAACCCCCAAGCTCGCCTAAGCAGGTTTGGCCCTGGTATGAATGGCAGTTTAGGGTTTTGGGGGAAACTATGAGAATTTCTTATTGAGCCTGTTCTGAAAGGCCGTGGCACTTGTTGGACGTAATGTTTTGAAAAAGCTGGACACCCAAGGTTTAGGGTTTAGGGTTTAGGGAGGCAGGAGAACTACGTCATCATATAAAACTCTCTAATTGCATGATCAACAGACGGACGTACTCTCCTCGACATTTCAGCAGGAACCCTACTTCACCCAGATGTGTGCCCGACACCCTCGTAGGCTCTAAACTCAACCCGGAACCCTGAATCAGACCCATCATATAGGGGCCTTAATAGTTAGAATAGGGTTTTGAGGCCCATTATACTCTAATTATAATGAGGAACCCCCAAACTAGTATAGGCATAAGTAGTTAAACCCTAAACCCTAAACCCTAAACCCTAAACCCCAAACTAGTATAGGCATAAGTAGTTATTTAGGCCCCTGTTCTTAACCCCTACTAAAGCTCTGAAGCACTGAAGCCCTGGACCTGAAACTCTAACACGTCCGTGTACTTTTTAGGGTTTATTAGAGTTTAGGGTTTAGGGGTTTA
>CAJNDV010017892.1:26541-38294 GCA_905221635.1 Symbiodinium sp. CCMP2456 | reverse complement strand
TTAGGGTTTAGGGTTTAGGGGTACACAAGAAGAGAACTGGGGCTGCCGGTACCAGAAGTCACCATCTCCAAGCAGCTTGCTTCTATGTACTTGCAAAGGTACCCAGAGAGCCCAATACCCTTTAATTAAGGAATATAGCTTAAACCATAATATTAAGGCCCCTATAATTTAAGGTATATTTCTGAATTAAGGGGTATTGGGCTCTCTGGGTATGATATAGCAATCCCAGCACAAGGCACCGCTGAATTCTGACGAAACCAAGCGACCTCTGATGACATCCATCTCTCACCACCGATAAAGATCCGTTGCTGTATGGACAGCACCGTGGAGAAGCTAAGACCGGCAAAAGCCATGACATACCTGGGTAGTTTTCTAAATAAGGGTCGCTTTGAAGGGTCCTTTTTACAAGGGTTTGGGGTACTATTTTGGGAACCTAAAAGGGGACCCTACTTTAGAGAACTACCCACCTCCAAGTAAAGGATAGCAGGGTGTGATGGACTTTGGGCCACTGACGGGGCTCGAAGACTGAAACGGAGGTGTTCAAGTAGCTTTAGTGTAACTTAGGGGCTGAGTACCCTGGCCCCCCAAAAGGTTAACCTTTTGAATTATAGTAGGTTTATATAAGCCCCAAAAGGTTAAAGGTTACCTACTCAGCCCCTAAGATAACCTTGTTCATTTGGACTTCCTTTCGGAGGTTTTCGGGGCTGAGTCTCTACGGATTTAGATTCTCTTCTGTTGACTCTTCTCCAATTACTCAGGGTCTTAGGGGTGAGGGCTGTGGGGATTTCGTTAATGAAGCTAACGTCGGGCTTAGCATAGTAACTTATGTGTGGCCTCTTGGACAACGTCCTGTCGATGCCATTTTGGAATGATGTTACGGGTCCGGTCCCTTATTCTCTAAGAGGGGAATGCCCATAACTATAGGACTATCTCAGATGCAAGTACACACCTGTGCGCCTGGTTAAATGAAACTAAGGAGCCTGAAAGTGTTTATAAATTCAACCTGTGCGACCAGCTACAGTAGTGATAGTGACCCTGAACCTTTAGCCCTAGCGAGTCTTCGACAGCATCGAACAGGAATATGTTTGCAGTCTTTCATGGACATACATGATAGATGCCCAGGGTCCCCTCAAGATATTCAGGTTCTCATCGGTCTGTCTCAGTTTGCAAGCGGGATTCTGAGTCTAAATTATCGCTTAGCCCTAAACTTCGAAATCTAAACTAGCCCAAATCTTAGCAGGATGGAGCCACAGTTTGCGAAGCCCTGCAGGGCCGTTTAAAATAGGGCCTCAATAATTAGAGTAGTTGGGGGTGCAATATACTATAACTATAATAAGGACCCCCCCCCCCCCGAATAGTATTGGTAATTATTTAAGCCCCTTTTGTTAGTTAGCAGAACCCTTGCCCATTTTGGGTAATGACAAGACCATTGGCAACTCCGAGATCAGGTCTCTGATATCTTCAGTCATTCAGGGTCGGATCGGTCGGGCTTGGATTTCTGGCAAACCTAAATTACGAAACCGTCGAAAGAAGAGGAAGCCCGGTTTAGGCTGTAGGGTTGCCAGAGCCCACCGGGCGCGGCCATGTGTTGAACGAGGACGGCACCCGACATGTAAACCTACACACCCCCAAGCTCTGTTTATCCTCTCTAGACCCTACACCCTAAACCNNCCTAAACCCTAAACCCTCAGCCCTTTACCCTGCCTTCTGGACCAGGAAGTTTTCAGCTTCTTGACCTCAGACTCGATAAGCAGCTCCTGATGGCGACCCCTGAGATGGTTCCGGTGCTTTGCAGTCTCGGGTTTAGGTTTAGGGTTGTAGGGTTTGGGGTTTAGGGTTCAGTGTTAAGGGTTTAGGGAGTTTAGGGTTTAGGATTTAGGGTTTAGGGTTAAGGGTTTAGGATTCAGAAGCATCGGACTTCCGTAGAGAATTTTGCGGTAGTATATGGGCTCGCGAAAATGGAGTTCCTTCACTAGGATTTCAGAGGGGTCGTGCAACTGTCCTGGGTTTGGAGAATGCACTCCAACCCTGTCAAACAACGTAATTGGCAAGGAACAAGCCCCGACCCCGCAACCGCACATAGTACAAGGGCCAAAGGATTTGGGGCTTTGGGATACGTTCTAGTATACTTAGCCAGAAGACCCAATGCCCCTTAATTAAGGAATATAGCTGAAATTATAATATTAAGGCCCCTATAATTTAAGGTATATTCCTTGATTAAGGTGTTTTGGGTTCTCTGGGTACACTACGGCAGACACCCAAGCAGGAATAGTATTTAAATGTGCTCGACATTCGGGCTTGGGGATTACGGTCGCTGAGCCCTAAACCTTCACCCTTAAATTAGGGTCCCAAAATCCCCAAGCTCAAACCCTAAACCGTAAACCCTAAAAACCATAAATCCTGAACCCTAGAGCCTAAAGCCTAAACCCTAAACCCTGAACTCTAAATCCTAAAGCCTAAAGCCCTAAGCTCCTGTGCTGTTGGAGCCTTTTGCGGCTTGGTGAGGGCCCGAAGAGCACGGCAGGGCCTAGGTCGGGTCGGCTCTCGGAAGGAGGGCTTCACGGATTTAGGATTTAGGGGTTTAGGTTTCAGGGTTTAAGGGTTCAGGTTTCAGTGCTTAGGGGTTTAGGGGTTTCTGGTTTAGGGGCTTAGGGCTTTTGGCGCTCAGGGGTTTAGGGGTTAGGGTTTAGGGGTTTAGGGGTTTAGGGTTTAGGGGTTTAAGGGTTTAGGTTTCAGGGTTTAAGGATTAAGTTTCAGGGTGTAGGGTTTAGGGTTGATGGATTTAAGGCTTCAGGGTACAAGGTCTCCGGGCTTAGGGTAGCTATATCATAAACTCTAAACCAAAAAGCCGTACGGAGGTTCACGGTTTTGTTGCTATTTGGCATCTTTTTCTGCTCCCCCAAGCTTGGCTCTGGGCTGCTTGCGTCGAGGCAGGCCCATGATCGATCATCAGGGGACGTGTGTAGTAGCGGCAAGCTGTCCATGCAGCACTACATAACATACTCTTCAACCCAGCCAAGCACTTCCTTGCGATTCGAACTTGGTACATCCTGGCGTCAGGATTAGCAGTGGTCTCGGAAGCAGGTCAACACCACAAGCCACCCTACAAGGCAGGCCAGGCGCTCACATCTAGTGACCACGGCAGGGGCTGGAGGAAAGCCGGCCAAAGAGATGCAAACAGCAAGACGACGAGCAAGGCAGCTTGCAAACCAAAGAGAAGCCGATCTTGGTTCCATGCATTGGTGTGCCCACGGCATTTCTGCATGCGAAAGCATGAGCAGCTTCCATTTCGTCATCTGCCGGCAGCACCCAGCAAATGAACGGTGGCCACGTGGGGTTAGAGTCTTAAACCCGCAGCGCCCTTGCAGCAATCTTTTTTGCACCAACGTCTACCAGCCTCACAAACCGCAGTAGCAGTGTGAACTAAGCCTCGCCTTTGTAGACGTCAGTAGCTGCAATAAACGAGATGTGATTAAGTTTCTTCAAGGCTGTTTGCAAAAGGTTTCTAAGAGTGCGCAAGATTGCAAGACGCACTTTGCTTTGTCAAGGCCACCTTCAGAATCCACATCTTCGGGTATGGCAATCAAACATCCTCGCTGCCGAATCAAAGCCAAAAAACCAGTTGATTAGCTTGGCACGACTGAGGCCATCTGAATGACGGCACAGCTGCATCTGGTCAACAAGTGGTCCCGAGCAAACGGCAAAAAGCAAAACGAATTGAGCGGACTTACCAGTGTTTGTTATCGCGTAAGAGTTCACTTTATCGCCGGCTATAGCGGCCGTCGACAAGGCGGGTCATGAAACTCCGAAATATGTTGTCCTCAAGCAGAAACTCAGTTTAGATGAAAGCAGTGGCTTGGTTAGCTTAGCTCCATGACAAAGCCATCCAAATAGAAAGCAACCGAACAGTTCTGAGAAGCCTCCTGGGCATCGATGCCAAAAATGGCTTAAATGGATTGCAAAGAACCTACAGATAACAGCTTGTCCAGCAGCCGCAGCTTCTCTTCCGTGACGCCCAAACCCTTGACATCCAAAAAGTACCGGCCATCGACTCCGCCTGGTCCATGTTTCGTCCATCTATCACTGCTTGTAGCGTGCTTTCTGCCGTCCCTCTTGCTGGAAGGCACTTCGTGGCTACGCTGGAATGCCCTTCTGTTTGTACTGCCAAGCTGGTGCGCCCTCCGTGAGGATCTGGGCCGGGACCCATGTGTCCCAAGTATACTCGACGTTCTCCTTCGAGGATATCTGGTTGCGTAATCCGTTCCCCCGAACAATCACCAACAAATACTGGTAGCCCTCAATCCCAGATTCGGGACACTTCGCGTCCTCTCCCAGGCATGCGAAGAGCAGCAGCAGCGCGGGACAAGAAGTTCCCAGCTACTCACCCCCTCGTGAGGCCTTTAGCATCGACGGATCTGTTTAGCGAGACTTGGCGCTAAGCTAACACTCCGCGCCTGAGCCAAGCCTGCTCACAAAGCGAGCATGTGCAGAAATTCAATCCTTTGAACATGAGCCGGGGCTTATGATTTGCTGAGGCTCAGATGGACAGTCTGGGATTACAATTTGCTCATTTGAGTCCCCGCATCGCTGTTTATGCAGGACATGACGAAAGGCTTCTATACTTGGGCGTGGGCTACACTGCGGTCTAGTCCGGGCCAGGGCTTAGGGTTTAGGGTTTAGAGCTTTTGGGTTTGGGATTTTAGGGTTTAGGGTTTAGAGCTTTTGGGTTTGGGGTTTGCGGTTTGGGATTTAGGGTTCTCTTACGATAGTATTACAGACCTTAATATGGAAATCATGAAGACCCTACAAACCGCGGGTGGAGTCTTTACTTACGAGGCAGCGCCGTTATTGTTGGACCTTCTTGGGAAGTAGTATGTTCCTTGCCCAAACGGCTTGACCCATACCTTCTTTTGCACCACATATGTATATCTAGATATATGCAACTCTTATTTTCGAATTTTGCAAAGAACAATGCCGCGACCTTTCTACCTCATGATTGTGAGGAGGCCTACGATGAGGTTCACGAGGATTTCTGGCAGCAAGTTTCGATCAGAGGATGGCAACATGCACTCGGATCGCAGCATTGACCCGGCTAATGCTCCCTTGGCGAAGTTGGAACAACAGGATTCTGCAAGGGCGTGGCATTCCAAAGACGCCTGGCCTCGAAGCTCCAAAGACTGGGTTTCGAATGAATTGGAGCCCTGTTGCGCCTAACCGTCGGGCAGTTTGCTTTGGCCTTCCAATCCGAAGAAGGCTCTCCTACAAGTTTCACCTGAGCCCAAATAAGGTGACTCCGAGCCCCATCCTGCCATTTTGGGCTACGCTTAACGCTTCAAAGAACGGAGGAGGTTGCTGGTCCGAAGCGTTTCGGGTGCGACACTGTCGGTGTGATCATCGGGCTTTAAGCGGGTCTTCGGCAGCTTAGCAGTTGTCTTAGGGGCTGAGTACCCTAGCCCAAAAAAGGTTAACCTTTTGAATAATAGCAGGGTTATATAAGCCCCAAAAGGTTAAAGGTTACCTACTCAGCCCCTGAGTTGTAGACTTGTAGTTGAGACTCGGAGTCTAATTCCAGGCAGGACAAGAACCACCGTACTGATTTTTCTGATGCAAAGAACCAGCGAATTGAGACGGAATGCTAGCAAAGTCGTGGAACTGGGGCGTCGACGTACCTTCCCTGAAAACATGCCAAACCCTAAACCCTAAAACCTAAACCCCTAAACCCTAAACCCTAAACCCTAAACTCGTGATGGACATGATCAAGTTTCAGAGGCCCATGGGAACCATTCACAGAATTCAGGGCCCAGGCCGCCGGTGTTTAGATAAGAGTAGATGTGGGTAGTTCTCTAAGTTAGGGTTTAGGGTTTAGGGTTTAGGGTTTAGGGGTCACTTCTTAGGTCCCCAATATAGTACGGCACCCTTGTAAAAAGGACCCCAAAAAGGGACCCTAATATTGAAAACTACCCATATATACCTTGACGTCAATGCAACCCTGGTTCGGGACGGGCCGCATGAACATGTCCGGACAGTCGATCGGAAAGTGCCCACTATTAGGGTTTAGGGTTTAGGGTTTGACTACACTGCGACCGAAAAAATCAAAGCAACGCAAACCAGCCACAACTAGACTGTTGATCGAGGAGGTTCATCAAGCAACTGCTGACAAAATGCCCCTAAGAATAGAACCACAAATTGCAAACCCTGATTCCTGGAAGGGAGGTGATTTACATACGTGACCCCTCTACTTCAGAGTGACGGACCTAACTCAAGCACAAGCTCTCGTAGATGCAAGATGGATTCCTGGTTTAGAGCCTAAGTACTAGCAATGCAGAGAAGGTGCCAGCGACGTCACTTGCAGCACTGCATATGCATTGGCAAGCAGATCGTAGTGGTGAACTCACGACCAACCCACAAGTCGCAATAACAGCTGTAGGGTGATGCAATGCTACTACAATTCACACAATAACATCAGCACTAAAACACATAGCCCTAAAACCTAAGCCCTTAACCGATAGAACTACGAACTGAAGACAAGCTCGTTGGACCAGCGACAGAAGACTTACCGCAGGCTAGCAATGAAACAGCAGTCGCAGTGATTTGCTGCGCCCGACACTTCATTACCCATCGGCCCCTTAGTAGTTCCTCTTTGTGGCTCATATTTAGGATCCTATTAGGTAATCCCAAGGAGGAACTACCATGGGGCCTATGTGTACACATAACTATGAGTAGCATCAAGCGCAGCCAAGAGTCCAGAAGATGCAATGCCGAAGTGCGCCAGAAAGGTTCTTCAGGGTGGGCTTTTCTCAAACATTGGCAGCGCGATCGGGTGAACTTGGAGGGGGGGAGGCGGTATGTATGCATGTATGTATGCAAGTACGTACAACATGTGATTTTGTGTATGTGCTTGTGGTCTGGGGGGTCTCCCATGCCACCGAAGCCGCTTCCAGAGGTGTGTGAAACTCTGCAAATTAAACACGCCATCCGTCTCTGGAGGTAAGCTAAGGGGCCTTAATAATTACTCCATTATGCTATAACTATAATAAGGAACCCCCCAGATAGTATAGGTAATTATTTAAGCCCCTATCTTAAGCTAAGTACTCCCCCTTCCTTCAGAAGGTGACTGTTACCCCATCACTCTAAACCCTAAACTAAACCCTAAACCCTCCAGGCCTTGCCCCGCGTGCCGGCAATGAAGAGCAGCCGTGCCAGAAAAACCACCTCGAGAGTGAAGGAGACCGCGAAGAATGCCAAGGTCTCCATCTTGAAATTGTCCAAAAAAGGACCACTAAAACGCGAACGGGAGAGAGGTTTCACAGAATGCTGAGCCACCAGTTCGGCAGAGTTTGGTTTGGGTCAGATACAGGACTTAGGACTAGGGCTGCACTCCAACAGAACCCGGCCGTCCAGCAGCCACACTAAAACGCTCGCCGCTATCCAGCTCTGAGCCGAGAAACGGCCCGAAATACGCACTGCTAGGTTCAGGATCACGATCCCGGCAACGGTCATGATGATGATCATGACGATCATGATTATGATCATCTTCAACAAGACCATTATCACCATCATCGTCATCAGTTTCTCCATGCTCGCCGAAAGCTGCATCAGAACCATCATCCTCGTGATGTCGTCAACAGCATCAGCAACACTATCATAATCCTCGTCATACTCAGGCAGCTGCTCCTACAGTACTCCTCCTCTCGAGGCCAATATCAAACAGAGACAACCTTGGATCCCGATTGATAGCAATTACCAACCGCCAATTTCGGGTTTAGGGTTTAGGGTTAAGCCGGACTTTGTGGCAAAACGTTGCCATTGGCTCGATAATCGTGCTCAACAATCGGTAAGACCGGCGGCGGTACTGGCCGGTACGAGCTTACAGTCACTGAAGCATTCGTTAAGACACTGATCTCCATCACTATTGCTACAAGTAGTCTCATCATCTGCGGCGAATCAGACCTGCCGCACTTCTTTCTCCTCCGGAGCAGGGCAGACCGTCTGTACACGGCCCTGTGCGAAAGCCATGTACTGCATCCGAATGTATCGCCTTTAACAGGTCTACAGTAGGGCCTAGTTCAGGCAGTCGGGCTCAGGGTTTAGGGTTTAGTTTTCAGGCTACGGAAGAACCTCATACACGAAAAGGATGACGAGGGCGATGAAGAGCAGAAGCACCTGGATCGAGCATACCGCAAAATGTAATCAGGACCCCGTGCACAAAGCAACTTGATGATCGAAGAGTCCATGTCACTCAATGCTCCACGTGTTACCCCAACCGAAATCTGTTGAGCTCAGGCTCAACCACCATAAGCCACAGGAATTGGGCCTACTGGGTTTAGAATTAGGGCTTGATGGTTCCGTGCTTAAGAACCCAGACGAATGCTACAGACCACTTCCATCCTATGCTCAAAAACAAAGCCATCCTATGCAAAACAAGAAGACCCAAAACACTCCTCGTTTGGCATTGAAGATCAAGGTTGCTTTTGCATCTCCAACGCACACACCTAGACCTGGACCAGCAATCTCAAACCCTCGGCCAAAAAAAACAACACCTACACAATTGTATCATTGCTTGAAGCCCACATGCAGATAGACTACCGGGATAATGCGCATATTGCATGTAGATATATATATATATACACACAATATATATATATATATATATATATATAATACATATGCACACGCACACATGTGTCTACACGCCACATACACAGAAGTGCTCAGTCTTGCGAGGCCGGGCAGCAGAGATACCCAGCCAGCGATTTCGATCCAGGCTTTGGAAGCGAGTCAGCATCCTGGAGACGTCTTGAGCCCGTCGTCAGGGCCCCCTAAATCCTAAACCCCCGACCCCAAACACTAAGCCCTAAACCCCTAAGCCCTAAACCCCTAAACCCTAAACCCCTAAACCCTAAAACTCTGGGACTCCATGTGCAGGGCTCAAGGTTTCGCTTTTCCTGACGCTGGCTTTGCCAAGGGTCCTTTAGGTTGTGTTGGTTCAGCCTCGGGTTTAGGGTTTAGGGTTCAGCCTCGGGCCCCCGCAACCCGATTAGGGTTTAGGGTTTAGGGTTTAGGGTTTAGGGTTACTATACTAGACCCCCAAAAGTTGGAAACTGGATTAAGGACAACAAGTGCTGGGATTCCCTATACATTACTCTTAAGGATAGAGGCTATGGGCTTTCCAACTTTCAAGCTTCTACGATAAACCCAACAGTAAAGCGGATACACCTTCTCGTGCTTCTCTCCCTGTAGCATCCGGCAGTGCACATTTCGGCCGTCTTCTTGGGGGCAGGAGAATTCAGGAACCCCAATTCGGAAGACTCTGAACCCTTAAACTGTGGCGAAACAACAAGGAGAAACAATCTGAAAGCGTCGGTTCTGAGGCCGAACATCCTGTTTTCAGAGAAGTAGGGTTGATAATATGGGCCGCATCACATGCAACCAACCGTATCCTTGCAGAACCCGCCAGACGAGGTGAGTGTTCATCAAGATCTACACCCTTCACTGTACGAAACTTCAAAACGCCATGCAAACCCTAAACCCTGAAACCCTCAACCCTAGAACCCCTTAGAATAAAAACCGAACCCTAGACCTCGCCCCCTTCCCTGCACTGGGCTCAAGACGACCGCGCGCGCCCCAAGCGAGCGGAGGTGCGGTCGGTCGTCTGGCAGAAAGTGCAGAAACATATACTATAGTCTCCATTGTAGTTCCTTTTTTGGGTTTAACCAATTATATACTAAGGATTTTAAAGGCACCCCCAAAAAGGAACTACAATGAAGACTAGAGGTATAGAGCCGGGTTTAAGGTTGGGGATTCAGGGTGTAGGGTTTCTCCAAAACGGTCCCCTATCACTGTCTGGATAGGAAAAGCATTTCTGAAGGGCTCTAGCTGAGGGTTGCAAGCTTTGGGTGTAGGGTACAGGTGGAAGCTATGTACAACAAGATGATGTGCTGCATATGTAGCGTAGTGTAGCAGATATATGTATATATATATATATACATAGTTAGTACGGGGATATGATGCGCAGCTGGACTTCGCAGCGTGTGCGGATTAGGATTCATGTAGGGTTTCGGGCGATGTCTATAAATGTTTACCAAGTCGTAAACAGTAGTTCCAGTTGCTCGCAGAGTGTGCATTCGGTCTGTGGGGAATTCTCAAGCACATATTCAGTCGTCGTGATATTCCTACGGTTGGTATTATAAATCCTGCATTACCCATAATGAGGAAGATACCATATTTCCCATAGTGTAGGGTCCTTAAGCTAATGCAGGATTTATATCATCAACAGTAGGTACCCTGTGGCGAACCGCTGGAGGTTCATACTTCCTTACAGGTTGTCAGCTAGGCTTGCACAGAGGGCATTCGATGGGATTAACACGCTGCGCCCAATATTTCAAAACCGAAGATACGAGTAGGGCTTGGGCAGCTCTGAGAGAAACTGAGTTGAGGTTTCATGTTCTTCAATTCCCGTCTTCGGGGGGGGAACACCGGTGGCTCCAGGGGGGCCCTTCGGTTGCTTGCTGTATAACGGGCTCCGTAAACGGGGGCATACGGCCCCTAATAGTCGGTATCAAGGGTCTCATAACGGGTTTACGGTTTGGGGTCCAGTAGATGGAAGACGGAGGATCCAGCAGAAGCAAAACCAAACAACCACGCCAACGTTCTGCAGCTAGTGCTTAAGTACCCTGTCCAGGCTTGCAGCGGATCCAAGATGGGGGTTGTCGTTTCCCCACGCCCCCACGCTGCTCCTTCGAAGGTTGACTTCGGGGCTGAGCACCCTAGCCCAAAAAAAGTTAACCATTTGAATTATAGTAGGGTTATATAAGCCCCAAAAGGTTAAAGGTTACCTACTCAGCCCCTAAGTTGATATGTTTATTGATCATTCCATCCGAGACCCGGAAGCCGACGGCCTAAACAGACCCGGCAGAGCGCTCCTCATGCATCCGGCGAGGCTTCGCCGCTTTAACGATCGGATGTCAGACGCTGGAGACATCGGGTGAGTGTCAAGATTTGACAAGTTTCAGGCTTAAGGTTTGGGGCTTTAACCTCATTGGGTTTAGGGTTTAGTGTTTAGGGTTTTGGGAATATGTGTCAGCCTGAGAAGGGACTTGGCCATCGGGCAATGCGAGAGTAGCGTACAACAAAAGCCGGCTGAGGCTTTGCGGCTTCGTCTTCCCTCGACGCCCGCCGCCATGCCAGGGAGACTTCGGAATCGAGGGTTTAGGAGAAATCCGGGTATGTGGCGGTTTGCGTGTTATGGCGGCGGTGCCATGAACCACTACAGCATCTGCGGTAATGCAAAAGATTTGCTCCTGCCTCGTTCGCATTATCCAGCAAGCGATTTTGGAGGTTGATCTCGGTTCGGATCATCGTGCTCACCTTGACAGCTTGAGTACAGGAACGGAGAAATCTGCACTGCCTAGGCCAGGACACACGAGCGCAAGCAGAACACAACTTTGCAAATGCACGGGCACATGCACATGCAGACAAGCATGCAGACATGCCAACATGTTTGAACCCCAAACCCTAAACCATTTACGCATGAGGAAAAGACGGAGGAACGGACGGCCCCAAACAAGGTTAACCTTTTGAATTATAGCAGGGTTATATAAGTTATATGGGGGTTTCCGAAAAAAGGGGGCCCTAATATAGTACCCTATATACTAGGATCCTTCTTATAAGGACCCCAAAGTAAGGTACCCCTAATTTTCGGAAGCTCCCATATAAGCCCCAAAAGGTTAAAGGTTACCTACTTAGCCCCTAAG
>CAJNDV010017892.1:0-21940 GCA_905221635.1 Symbiodinium sp. CCMP2456 | reverse complement strand
AACCCTAAACCCGAAACCCTAAACCCTAAGCCCTAAGCCCTAAACCCTAAGCCCTAAGCCCTAAGCCCTAAGCCCTAAACCCCAAACCCCAAACCCTAGGCCCTAAACCCTCAACCCTAAACAAGGCCTAGTAGTATCATCTTTTTCCCTGCCGCAACTTTCGGATTCCGAGAAGATTCCGATGAAGAGATCCCATGGGGTTCCTACTTCGGGGCTCCTGTGGGAGTTCCTAGGTCCTTGTTTTATCAAACAAAACTACAGGTGGGGAGTTGAGGGTATATAGGGCTTCTATAAGGCTGTTTTATAAAAGGAAAGTACAGGTGGGGAGTTGAGGGTATATAGGGCTTCTATAAGGCTTCCGTAAGGTTTATAGACCTTCTATAAGGCTCATATAAGGGGAACTACCCACCTGAAAAGAGATATAGAGAGCGCAAAAAGGGTCTTAGGTGGCTTTTGGTGCCTGGGCTTTTGGGTGGTTCGGGTTTAAAGACCTTCGTAAATGGAGTCGGGCGTTGTCAGGCCTGCATATTTAGCATATGGGCAGGGTATCTTACAAAAATATGAACCATAAGTAACAGGAGCTGTAAGTGGATGCTAGTACTTATGATTTAAGACCCTATACCAAGTTTTAGGTTTCATCTCTTAGGAACCATAAATCCTAAATGGGCTTAGGGCTTTGCAAGAGTTTCGAGCGCAAGGTTTACAGGAAGTGCGTGACCCCGAATCGGATCGGCTGGATTGGTGCCTCTACCCATAGGCCCCATAATAGTTCCTTTTCGGGATTACCTAATAGGATCCTAAATATAAGCCAGAAAAAGGAACTACTATGGGGCCTATGGGTACTAGAGGGGCTTTATATTTGCACGTTGCGCGTTGGCGTTTAGTCTAGTGTATAGTTGCAGGGACTGTAAGGGGCACGATTACCATGACTCCAGTCTACAGTAGCCGCCCACCTCTATCTGTCTATCTATCAATCCAAAAGATCTATCTATCTGTCCATCCATCTATCTATCTGCTTATTTGGGGACACAGGCGGACAGACAGACAGACAGACCCTGTAAAATGACCTAAACTCTAAACCCCTAAACCCTAGACCCCTAAACCCCTCAACCGTAACCCCCTAAACCCCCAAACGACGAGCTCACGGCCTGGCGCGGGGGCTGGCGAGGACTCAGCCGCTTGCGGGCGCTGCAAACGTCGCTGAAGCTCCTGACAAACTTTTCGTGTGGGTTTAAGGGTGTAATGTAGGAGCCTGATTAACAAACCCTGGGCCTTTGTTGGGGGTTCTTAATAAGAACCCTTATGTATTGAGGTTATAGGGCCAGGGTTTCTTAATCAGGTTCCTACCGTAGGGCTTAGGGTTTATGGGACTTCAAGGGTCGATGGGGGCTTTAGGGTTTTAGGGTTTTAGGGTTTTCGGGTTTAGTGTTTAAGGGTTTAGGGCTTTAGGGTTTAGGGTTTGGGGTTTAGGGTTTGGGGTTTAGGGTTTAGGGTTTAGGGTTTAAGGGTTTAAGGGTTTAGGGCGTAGGGTTTGAGGGACTTGAAGTAGGGCTTAGGGTTTAAGGGACTTCAGAAAGGGCTTAGGGTTTATAGGACTTCAAGGGTTCAAAACGGTTTAGAGTTTGGAGTCTTGAGGCTTTTTGTGCTTTGTGGGTCGAGGGTTTCCGAGAATCAAGACGCTTTGCTGATGCTTCTGAAGGTTCTCCGAGCCTCTCTGGTGTACATAAAGTGGGCTTTGAAGTAACCAGGGAGAAAAAAGTGTAGACTGTTATTTCACAATGGTTCCTTTAAGGAACAGGTCCCCCAAAAAAGTCTTAAAGTATGGTACTCCAAAGCCCAGTAAGCGCCTCCCAAAAGTCAAAAGACTCTGTAGATACGGACGAACCGTCTTCGCGCCAAAGAATCCCAAACACATCACCGGTAGAGCTAGTTTTGCCAATGGGCGCTATGGACGCTGCGTGTACGTTTAAGGTTTTTGGCCATGCGCCGGCCAGGTACAGCAAGCGGCTGCATGCGATGCTCCAAGAGACCTCACACGATAGGCATGAACCAGCGGTTTAGGACTAGGATTGTGTCCTTGAATCGCAATAGAAATCCTTGCCGTAGCTTGTTGCCTGATTGGCAGCCGAAACCACAACCCTGTGGTATAACAGCCGTCTCCTGCTGCTCGGTCATGGCCTGTCAATGCAAACGATTCCCGAGCCCTTGAACCCTGCACCTAAACCTAAACTAGCCGCACTTCTTTGGCTGAAAAGCATCGACAACCATGAACCTACTTCCATCACATGTCATCAGAACCCTAAACCCTAAGGGGGGCTTAAACCCTAAAGTTTAGTCTCTTACACCACCATAACCCCCACGAGACCCCCACGACCACCACCGGCAACCCTAAACAAATGGAATCCTTTAGGGAGGGGGTTCTAGGGGGGGTATATAACCCTGTATTCTCCCTAGTACTCCCTTAGGTTACCGAAAAGCTCCCTAGGACCCTCCCCCCTTGAGCCACCCTCCCTTAAGGATCCTATAACATTCAAGCCCTTAGCCCTATGTACATCCTCCCTAAACCCTAAACCCTAAACCCTAAACCCTAAACCCTAAACCCTGACGCCCCAAAGAGCCCGAAGGCCGAACATGATCCTTTTCTGTTGCCCACCTTAATGAATAGAATAGGGCTTTTAGGGCTTAGGGTTTAGGGTTTAGGGTTTAGAATAGGGCTTTTAGGGCACGTTCTAGTGCGATGAAACAAAAAAGGCCCTAAACCCTAAAACTAGCTTTGTGTGCTTTGTCGACCCTGGAATGACACCCTAAAATCTTGAACGCTGGGCTTAGGATCCCATCCTTTTTTTGCACCTGCCAATTAAGTTTGCAGTGATTTCCAAGCGGAGTCATCCTCTTCGAGTACTCCCCGCGGAAGGCCAGACAGTCAAAGAGTTTGGATTTTAGTCCCTAAGCCCTAAACCCTAAACCCCTAAACCCCTAAGCCCCCAAACCCAAAACCCCTAAACCTAAAACCCAAAACCCACAACCCCTAAACCCCTAAACCCCTAAACCCAAAGCCGTGTTTTTGTTTTTGTCGGGCTCTCTTCGTCGCTAGGAGTGCCAGACCTACCAGGGCTCGGCTAGGTTTGGGGGGATTTTTGGTTGAGGGTTTGATGGTTTAGGAGTTCGGGTTTAGGGTTTGAGGGTTTGAGGGTTTAGGGTTTGAGGGTTTAGGGTTTGAGGGTTTGAGGGTTTAGGGTTTGAGGGTTTGAGGGTTTAGGGTTTAGGGTTTGAGGGTTTAGGAGTTGGGCAGGGTGGACAAGTGGCTTCGAAGGCGTGCTAAGCCGTAACATCTAGAACCCAAACCCGACGCACTATATCATTTAGTAGGTAGCGGAAGTCTTTAAACGTCAACTTGCGAGATTAGAAATGCCTATTCCTACTTTCACGAAGTGCAGGCTCCCTCTGGTATATATATATATATATATAGGGGCCTGAATAATTAGAATAGGGTTCGGGGTAATTATATTATACTAAAATTAAAATAAGGAGCCGCCAACATAGCATGGGTAATTATGAGGGCCCCTTCAGTATGCTGTTCAGCCGCAGGGCATGAAAGCTTCAGAGTATGTTGAATTGCAGGTTGAGGGTTCAGTGACCCCATATACCCTAATGAAAAGCTACACAAATGTTAAAGTTGGTTAAGCCGGTTTTAGGACTATACGGATTGAAGCTAGACAGGCTTAAGGCTTAAGGCACAGTTCTTAAGGCTTCCTGGAATGTTATAAAGAGGCCTGCCTTTGAGAGAAAGGGGAGGGTTTAGGGTTTAGGGTTTAGGGTTTTAGGGTTACCCTAAACCCTAAACCCTAAACCCTAAACCGAACCACTCCTGGGCCCAGAAAAACAGCTTACAATTGCTAGTAGCCAGCTCTGGTCGGAGCAATTTGGGAGTTTCCGAAAATTAGAGGTACCTTGTTTTGGGGTCCTTATAATGAGGATCCTACTATTTAGGGTACTATATTAGGGTCCCCTATTTTCTGAAACCCCCCATTTTTGGCTGTAAAGAGATGAGGAAGTCTCACATCCCTCAGCCGTAGTCGCATTGAGACTAGTTCCCTAAACCCTAAACCCTAAAACCCCTAAACCCCTAAACCCTAAACCCCTAAACCCTGAACCCGAAAGTTCCTAACACTCTCTGCTTCTGGCTGCGCCCGATGTGGTCCGATTGTCGCTATGCGGCCTTCCAGAATCTAAAGGAAGGTCACGCTTTGCGTGGCACCGGGTACGGCCCAGAGAGCCCAATACCCCTTAATTAAGGAATATACCTTAACTTATAGGGTTGAGGGTTGAGGGTTCAGGGTTCAGGGTTTAGGGCTTATAGGGGCCTTAATAATGTGGTCTAAGCTATATTCCTTAATTAAGGGGGTCTTGGGCTCTCTGGGGGTGCTTTCTTGGGTAAAGCCCTAAGGACGGGTTCAACATGAAGGAAGCTTTAGGACTTCCTACCTTTTTAGGGTTCCTTGTTATAGCTTCTTTGTATAAGTCCTACAAAAGGTAGGTTCTTTGGGGTTAAGGTAGAGTCTGGAATCTCGGATTAAGGTTCAGGGTAACAAAGCTGTAGAATGAACTTTTGCCAAAACGAACACCCAAAAACCCTGAACTCGTACTCCTTTTTATGAAAGCGTGTGTCCCTTAGGGGTGCCATTCGGCGGGCAAACATCCACCAACGATGTTTTCTGCAGTTGTCGGTTTAGGGTTCATCTCAACTGCCCAAAGCCCACCTTTGGAGGGTCTCAGTATGACTTCCTTGTACAAGTCAAAGTAGGTATTCAGCCCGAAGCCTCCGCAACCCTAGATTAGGAACGTAAACGAAGGGTTACGATTTAATGCAGGGGCCTTAATGATTAGAATAGGCTTCGGGGCCCAGTTAAACAAAACTTATCAACACTTATAATAAGGAACCCCCAAAATAGTATAGGTAATTATAGGCCCCTATATTAAGCTTTAGGGCTGAGATTCTATGAAACTGGTGAGCCGACAAGGGAGTTCGAATCATGATCAGACCACATCCACATTGACTCTCCCAGGTGCACTGCGCTTGCAGCACTGCAGGCTACGCCACGTTGAGTGAGATTTCGGAGCTCAAAGCATCTCGGTCACATGAGAAGAGTACTGCATCTGGGAGCCTTTTTGGTAGGGGCCCTGTTAACTGTTAGCTTGAAGCTGTTGAAATGCAATTTGGTCGTAACACTGTGTGTCTCGAGCTACATTACACCCCTGGATGTGTTGGCAGTTTGGCGGGGACAAGATTTCGGAGGGCAGGAACACGAGTCACGTCCCAACAAGGTAATTTCGAGAGGCGGAGACACACGGGACTGCGGCAAGAGTCGGGCTTTCGAGACAATGTGGACGAGGCTACTGACTACCACGCCTTCCATTTAGGCACATGGCTTTTCTGAGACTGAGAGTGAGTAAGTGTGTGTACGTGTGTATGTGTGTGTTTGTATGTGTGTCTGTAACTGCTTTGGGACTTTGACGCAAATTCTCACTCATCTGACGTCCAAAAACTGAAACTTGGACGCACTCACGGCAAGCTTCCACATACAGCAAACTCGCGACATTCCTGTACCTGGCCGAGTCCTTGACAATCTTCGACCGTCAACTGGCTGCACACATTTACCAGTAAAGAGTCTAAGTAAACCCCCAAGAATAGGTAAAATCATGGCCCAAAACCCATAAAAAGCTATGATTCCACATACTTTGGGGTCCAGGAACTGCCTGTTCCTACGTGCCGTTACAAGACCTTCGGCTTCAACCTTCGGAGTGCTTGCCGCGACCTGTGGCAATTGCCACAGCTTGCTCAAAGGAATCTACAGGTGGGGAGTTTAGGGTCTATAGGGCTTAGGCTTTAGGGCTTTAGGGCTTTAGGGTTTAGGGTTAGGTGGGGAGTTTAGGGTATATAGAGCTTCTATAAGGCTTCCATAGGTATATTGACCTTCTATAAGACTCCTATTAACGATAACTACCCACCTGAAAATGCCCTAGACTTGGTGGCCAAGACACCGAAGGCATTGGATCACTGGGGCCCTGGAGCCATAAACCCTAAACTTCCTAAACCTCTTAACCCCCCAAAGCCCTAAACTCTGAACCCCCAAAGCCCCAAAATCTCTAAACGCCTAACCCGAAAAAAACCCATAAACCCCGAAAGCCCTGAACGCCTAAATGTAGGGGCCTAAATAATTAACGAAACTATTTTGGGGGTTCCTCAGTTAGTAAATATACACCAAAACTGTTGATGCGTAAAGTCACCCTCAGGGTTGGAATAGGCTGTACTTCAGCCCTGGAAGGCTTCGTTTTTGTTGCTCGGTTCAAGGGTGGGCTACGCAGATGCCCCTTGAGCCACGACTGTAAATCACAAGTTTGAGTCATGACCATAAGGCATGAAGCCAGCATTGTACACCCCCTAGCTGGCAGCTTGCAGCCTGTGTGTTTGGTGAAAAAGTAACTCCGACCGCTTGTCAGCCGCCATGGATTCAGAACCCCCTTATGACCAACTAGCAGTGCCTGCTGTTCCAGCTGAAGATCATCAGGGTATGAGCCCAAGTACCGTGGTCGCAGCTGCCGCTACCGATCCTTCAGCAACTGGGGTGGTGGCACTACAGCAAGATGGACAAGGGGAAACAAGAAATGGTGCAATGGGGTCGGAGGTTGCGGTCAGGACAATGACCGTGGCCATGGCCACTTCGTCTCCTGGTGGGCAACCAGAGTGGACACAACAGGAAGCGGCGATGGTAGCACAAGCTGCTCAGGCGCGTGAGGCATATGCGGATGCCACGACAGTGGGCTATGAAGGCTTCCAGAATGCGGCTCAGGCCTCGTGGTCAGTTACGTCTACGAGGAGGAGCGTACCGGTCTGGATGCAAAGGCTAGGGGCGTTCTTTCAAGAAATGGGCGCCAGGCAGCAACCTGGTCCGTTGTGGACCCCCTCATCCATGGGAACACCGACTCCAGCGGTCCAGCGGGGCGGAGGGCCATGGGGTCGCCGGAAACTGATCCAGGTCCTCGAGGTCGCGCTGAGGATGGAGGTCAGTCTATGCTATGGACGAGAGAGCAGCAAGAGCAGCTGCGAAGAATGGAGCAGCGGGCGCCGTTGCTGTACGGGAGAGCCTCGCGCCAAGAGAGGCAAGATGGGAGCTCCGGTGGGAGTACCTATGAGGCAGTCCAAGACGAGGTTCGGAAGCAGCTACGAGGAGTGGTTGAGCAGCTGGAAGAGTCAAGAAGAGAGGCTGGTGACCTGAGAAGGGAAATGGAGAGACTGCAGTCAGAGAGGACGACGAAACCGCCGGAAGGACCGCCTGTTGCCTATGGGGGTTATCTTGCGGGCCAAGTTCTAACGATGCCGAGTAGGTCGTCTACATCGGCGGCACCACTCTTTCAAGCAGGAGCTTCTACATCGGCGGCACCACTCTTTCAAGCAGGAGCTTCTACCTCGGAGGCACCACTCTTTCAAGCAGGAGCCCCTACGTCGGAGGCACCACTCTTTCAAGCAAGAGCTACTACCTCGGAGGCACCACTCTTTCAAGCAGGAGCTTCTACATCGGCGGCACCCCTTGTTCAAGCAAGAGCTTCTACCACTATGACCCCTACAGTGGTACAACCAGGATCTTCTATGACAACGGCTCACGAAGCAGGAGCTACTACCTCGGAGGCACCACCCATGCAAGCAGGAGCTTCTACCTCGGCTGGCGGAGGAGGTGAAGGCGTGCCGGCGGATCCAATGAGCCGGCTGCTTGAGGGCCTTGAGAGGGTTATCAAGGGTGCAAAGCCTGAGGAGGTAACGAAGGCTGCGGCTGAGATCCCCAAGCTGCCGGAGGTAACAGAGACCAGTGCGGTGGACTTTGGAGATTGGCTCTACTGTGTTGAGAATGTTATGGGAGATCTTAGTGCAACGTCGGCGGAGTGGTGGAAGCACGTACTCGAAGACGCGACGGACTACTACAAAAGGTACCAAGAAGCGGACCAGTTCGGAAGGTTGGCTTTGAAACCTTCGCCCGGCACGGAGACGGCCGATGCTAAATGGGCAAGGGTCGACCGGCGAGCTGCGGGAGCCCTCTTGAATGCCATGCCGGAAGAGATAAAGAAAGACTTGGCGGCGTCGAGATCCCGCTCTACGTTGGATATTCTGGCGCGGTTGATGGTGGTGTACCGCCCTGGAAGTGCCACTGAGAAGTCGATGCTGTTGAGGAAGGTGGAGTTCCCAGAGCCAGCGGGAAACGCTCATGAGGCTGTGACAGGGCTGCGTCAATGGGGCAGGTTTTATCAGCGGGCGAAGGACCTAGGGCTAGCAACACCGGACTCTTCAATACTCCTCAAGTCCCTTGAAGGGTTAGTGAAACGTCCACTGGCAGAGCATAGCGACATCACGTTCCGGATGAACCTCATGAGATACCATCTTCGTGTCGACTTTGCTCCCACTGAGACGAGCGTCATGGCAATTCACCGGGCGTACCTGGCGGAGTTCGAGCAGCTAGGCTACAAGCGGGGCAAGCCGAAGGAAGACAACGCTGGAGTACAACAGCAGCCACGGCTACGAGCAGTGGAGGCCCCGCCTGGAACAACGCCGATGCCAATTACCAGCCCGAAGGGAACCGCAAAGCCGTGCAGGTTCCTCAGCTCAGATGAAGGATGCCGAAGGGGCAAGTCGTGTCGTTTCGAGCACCTGAAGTTGAGCAAGTCTGAAGGAAGAGATAGATGCTATGAATGCGGGGGAAAAGGCCACATGGCCAATGCATGCTCAACAGAAGGCTGTGTCCACGGGTGACTCACCTCAATCCTCAACTGGAGGGACGGGAGGGCGAAGAAACAACCCAAAGGGCGCAAGGACCGCAAATCCCGAGTCTAACAACACCGTGGAGGACTCATCAACTACTGCACCGACTATGACAACGCCAGGGGGTGAACAACCCGAGCAGCCGGTACAGGGTGTGCCAGTAGAGCAGCTTATCGAGGACGCTCAAAAGTTGATGAAGGCCTTCATGGAGCAGAAGGGTGGATCGCCTACGCTGAGGACCTTGCGAGTGGAAAGCAGTGGTTCCGAGAGGGAGATGGAGGATTCCCCACAGCTAAGGGAGCTCTTGAAAAACAATGAGGAGCTGACCAAGCTTTGCAAAATGGGACTCCTGGATTCAGGAGCCACGCACCCACTGAGACCGCGGGTGTCGAACGACTCAGTTGATGGTGTTGGAAGCGTCAATGTCACCTTGGCGGGGGAGAACAGGGTCAAGATGGACCAGACTAAGACGGGCGCCATACTGGGTGGCAAGGATGCGCAACCCATTGTACCTCTGGGTACTTTGGTAAAGTCACTGGGGTATGAGTTTGCATGGGATCGCAGAGGATGTAGACTGAAACACCCCACCAAGAAGGAGATCAAGGTCTACACCAGGTCTACGTGTCCAGAGATAATGCAGTGTGATGCCTTGAGGTTAATCGCGGAGTTGGAGCAGGCGAAGATCGATGAGACGATGGAGTCGTTGGCGCAACTCAAGGCGTCAGTAAGTGCTGTCAGGGATTACAAGGAGAGGAGCTGGAAGGACATGGTGCGAGACTATGTGGCTTCTGGTACAGTGGAGGATGCAACAAGGGCGGTCTTGGCAGCACCGTTCATGCACCATGCGCCTATGAATGGGCAATTGAAAATCCTACCAAAGTCCCCGGACAACGCGGACCAGGCCTGGGTGTGGATGAAGCAGTTCCCGCTCAATAGAGCTAACAGACGACAGTTATGGCAGTCCAGGGAGTGGATAGTTCATATGTTCTCTGGAAAGAGTGTACGAAATGATCCCCTACGAGATTTCCCCGGCCTGCTTGAAGTCGACCTACAGAAGGGGTGGAATCTCAACGACGAGAAGATCTACGGTGTGTTGGTGTGGGCCGCCCGTGAAGGGAGGATCAAGCATGTTTTCGGGGGCCCACCAGCAGGAACCTTTTCACCGATGAGGTACCAGAGGGACAACCATGCAGAGCTCAGACCGTTGAGGTCAGTGCACGAGCCGTGGGGACTCCGGGAAGGTCTAACTGTCGAGGAGTCCTCTAAGGTCTACAACGAGAACATGATGATGTACAAGATGTTGTGGCTGTGGCTTTGTGCCGAGGTCGCCAATGAGGACCGAGACGTTCCTGGGCATCAAGTGGGCTTTTGCATGGAGTACCCTGAGGACCCCAAGGAGTACTTGCCCGAGGGAAACCAGAAGGACACATGCGTATCGGTATGGCGCACGGAGCTGGTCCAGAAGTTTGCAAGCCTCATGGAGTTGGGCAAAGTGCAGTTCGAGCAAGGGGCCCTTGGCCACATGATGCGAAGGCCTACGTGTTGCCTCACAAACATGGGTTTGGGAATACATGGCCTCAGAGATTCGCGAGCCTTCATTAGCTCGGAAAGCGCGGAAGGTGATCAAACGGTTTGGCCACATGGTTTCAGGATCACGTTGGCGGACGCAATCCATGAGTGGGACAGAAGCGGAGGTCCAGCTTTACGCAAGGCCATGACCAAGCGGGAGCTGGAAGAGTGGAAGGCTCATGTTGAACGAGGACACTGGCCTTACAGAAGGGATTGCTCAGTGTGCCTAGCGGCGTCAGGCACAGGGCGACCAGCACGCCGTGTGGTGCATAGAGATGCCTACGTAATGAGCCTGGACATTGCAGGACCGTTCGCTGAGAAGGGAAAAGATGAAGTTCGTGGAGGGAAGTATAAGTTTGTCCTTGCGGCGACCTACCTCTTCCCAAAGATTCGAGAAGTTCCGGAAGATGCTCCAATCCCCGACGAGGACGAGGCCGAGAAGTTCCTGGAGGAGTTCGACGACGAACCCGGGGAACCAGAAGGAGAAGACGATCCGGAACTACAGGCTCAGGAGGAGGAATGGAAGAAAAAGATTGCCGACCTGAGAAAGCCAATGGAGCTACAGGCGTTGAGGTTCTGTATACCTTTGGAAAGACACACTGGCAAAGAGATTCTCGAATGCATTCAGGACTTGTATGTGAAGCTCCGGGCCTTAGGCTTGCCTTTGACTCGAATACACAGTGACAGAGCTCGGGAGTTCAGGGTGAAGCCGGTGCGAAAATGGTGCAGGGAGCGAGACATATACCAGACGTTCACAGAAGGCTTGGCGCCCACACAAAATGCGGCGGCGGAAAGTCATGTGAAGTGGCTTAAATCTCAAGCCAGGACTCACCTTGGCGCAGCGGAGCTGGACAAGGAGCTGTGGCCGTGTGCTATGAAGCATGCATGCCAGCTGCACAACGCGAGGCAGTTGGGACACAAGTCTCCGGAGATCAAGTTTGGCTCAGTGGTGTGGGTGAAGTCCAAGAAAGACCGAGGTCCGTTTGATCCAAAGTGGGAACGAGGAAAGTATATGGGCCCAGCGGATGATGTTCGAGAGGGACATGTGGTCCGCCTGGATGATGGACTCTGGCTTAGAACCTTGCATATGCGTACAGTCAGGGATGATGAAGTTGAGGATGAAGACGAAGCGGAGCATGTGATCGACCTCGTTGAGCCTACAAGGAGGATCAGAAGGAAGACTAAGCTACCGGATCCAGAGATACACAGTTTGAGAACAGACGCAAGAAGAGCGTTGGTGAACCGGCTACTCAAGTCAAAGATTTGGGAACATGAGGAAGCCCGGGTAGAGCGGCCGCAGATGAAAGAAGGACAAGTTTGGGAAGGAGCCGCGTATGTCAACCTGGGGGCCTACCAGCATGGTGGGATTACAAGCCTTACCAAGGCAACCGAGAAGTTCATGGAAGAGGCAGAGATTGCGGCGCAACTTATTGCCTTGGATCATCCAGGTAGGCCGTTCACGTCTATTGCCCTGGTGAAGAATGCGACAATGCCAGCGCACAAAGATGCATTTAATCTCAAGGGAACGATGAACCTGGTGTCGCCTGCAAAGGTGACTTCGAGAAGCAGTGTCTGGCAGGAGATGAAACCCGGGGATGAGTTCCACGGCAACTACCATGCAATGTGGGTTAATGGGAGGGAGGTGCCTGGCCAAAAGTTCAACATCGAAAAGCCAACGATGGTACGACCTGACCGGCTACATGCACCACTCAAGGGAGATCCAGGAGATCGTATCGTTGCTATCGGGTACAATGTGAGCAAGTGGGAGAAACTTCTGGATCATCAGTGTGAAGATCTACAGGAGCTAGGCTTCCAGCTGCCCACTAGACAGCCTGTGATCAAGATGATGAACGATAACAACAGAAGGCCACGACCCCCAACTCCACCTATTCCAGATTCACTACAAGCTTCGACCACTACTCCACCATCAGGAACTACGGCGGTGTTGGGAACAAGTGGTGTGGTCCCAGACTCTTCAAACGAATCTACGTTGCAAAGGCCGACCTCAGAAGATCGGATGCAGGTGAGCTCGGCAACGCCAGGCCCCTATAGTAACCAGACTTCGTCCTCGGGCTCGACGAACAGACCCCGAGAACATTTTCCGGAAATAGGCGGTGAAAGACTGGATAGTATGGTGGTGCCTGGTGGAAGAGTGGAGCTACGATTACGATGGGCTATCCGATTCTGTCCGGATCCTGGAGAACAGGAGGAGGCAATCATGACATCAATGCCTCTTCTTCCCCTTGGACATGAGGAGGAGCAACGGATGAGGAGTCGAGTGACGTGGTTGTCTGAGTTTGTGGAAGAAGAAAGACAAATTCGCATCAGACAAGCAGCACGAGGGGAATACCCTACGCAACGCGAAAGGCAGCTGTTCTACAAGTTGGACGATGCCATCGACTATATGAATGAGGTTCTGGCCTTGAGCCATCAGGCCCGCGAAGACGGAAATGTGAACCTCATGAGGCTTGCTGCAAACCCTGAAACTACTCAGGAGGTAGAGCAGATGTTGCAGAAGCTTACAGAGCCGATCGAGACGGTCCACAACGTGGAGTTGCAGGAGGTGAAGAACCACTTAAGCGAGTGGAAGGAAAGTATACGGAAGGAAGTGGAAGGGTTAATGTCTTCTGGAACTTTACGACCGGTGCCGCTTGCAGATGCGAGGAAAATGGCTCAAGCTGGGGAGATCGTCCTAGTTCCGGCCAAAACAGTGCATACGATTAAACCGCCGAATCAAGGCCAAGAGGGACTTTACAAGCGAAAGAGTCGCCTGGTTATCTGCGGCAACTATGTGAACAGCGACGTGGAGGTTTACACGGCCTCAGCTAATGCAGAGTCGGTCAGAGTTTCGCTCTCGTATGCAGCGCACAAGAGGTGGCATGGGGCAATCACGGACGTCAACTCAGCCTTTACACTTACTCCAATGGAAGAGTCCAAGGTCAAGTACGCGATTACGGTGCCCAAGGTGGTGGTCGACGCGGGCCACGCGCCACCGGACATCGCATACATGGTGGACCGAGTGTTGTATGGTCTGAGGGAGGCTCCGAGATTATGGGGGAGCTTCCGAGATCGACGAGTTGGCCGTGCAAGATTAAAGGTGGACAACCAGGACTGTATGTTCCTCCAGATGGAAACGGATCAAGCAGTTTGGCGACTGGTGACATGTGAAGATCCGACCAGTACGAAGGCCATCACGATCATCTACGTGGATGACGTGTTGATGCTTGGGCCAGAAGGTGTCGTTGGAGACATATACAAATGGCTCACGGAAGGCAATGAGGGCGAGGAAGGATGGAAGTGCTCGCCGATGGAGTGGCTTGGACGAGAACCAGTCAGATACCTGGGGATGGACGTGAGGAGAAGAGCAGTGGGAGATGTTACCAGCTTCCACATTTCGCAGGGAAGCTACGTGATGGAGCTCCTTAAGAGTTATCCCGAGGAAAGCAAACGTCCTTCTATGGTACCAGCCACTAAAGAAGTGATGCCATCGATTGATGACGATGAGGAGGAGCCAGTCCTCATGGCGATCGATCCGGAGATGGTAAAACAAGCTCAGAGAATGGCAGGGGAGCTACTGTGGCTCGTGACACGCACGAGGCCTGATGTGGGGTTCGCTACTGCACACGTATGTTCTACTGCCACAAAAGATCCACAAGCAGCCATTCGTCTGGCCAAGGTTGGGTCATGGAAGTGGAGGAAGGTGATGGAGTGGAGCCAGTGGTTCTGCGGGTGGATAATACGGCAGCATGTGGTCTGGCTACTACAGCACCTGGATCCTGGAAGACTCGACACTTGAAGGTGAAGGCAAGACACATTCGCCTGGAAACGGCCGAGGGAAGGATTAAGGTGGAGCACACCCCTGGAGATGTACAAGTTGCGGACATGGGAACAAAGCCAGTGCCAGCTTCTCGCCTGGAGGAGCTTAGGCGTTTATGGGGTATGTGCTCAGCAGAGGACTTTGAGGACGAAGATCGCAAGGTGATCCTCAGGAGTTTGGCAGGCCCGGACTACTACTACGACCTGATGAGAATGTTTGCGTGGTTGATGATGGTAGCAGGAACGCCTAAGGCCTCAGGCGCGGAGCTATACAACAAGAAGCCGATCGAGTATGATGGCAGCGTCGAGTTCTATGTGATCATTGCAATGGCAGGCATAGCATTATTGGGAATTTGGGAGCTGCTGAAGTGGATAGCGATGAGATGCTTTGGTGAAGACGAAACTACGCTGGCAAAGGCAAGGCGACTTATGAAGATCAGGAATCAGGCATCCAGAGCGTTACAAGAGGAGTTGGCATCTATGTCAAGCAGCTCAGCAGACCCTATGTATAACGAGCTGGAAGGGAAGCCAAAGCCGAAAGTGGCTACACCTACACCAGCCGCTGAAGTGGATCCACCAAAATTTCCCATGACCCCGATGCCTATGACAACTACAAGATCCACGATGAGGGTGGACGATGATCCAGATTTGAGAGCGGCACTGACGTCAGCACGCAATGGGGACTTCATAAGGCACCGTGGTGGCTTTATCATGTCGGAGTATGGGGACAAGCTGCATTTTGCGGAAGGCTGTCATGGACTTCGACACGCAAACAAATCGAAGCTAAAGCGTGTGCAAGTATGTCACTACTGCGACGTCAAGTTCCCGCACTTCTACAAGGTCACGAATGAGAATGTGCTCCCTGAGGGATGAGAGGCATCACGATGGCTTTTTACGGTGATCCCTCCAAAAGAGGAGGAGTGTTGATGCGTAAAGTCACCCTTAGGGTTGGAATAGGCTGTACTTCAGCCCTGGAAGGCTTCGTTTTTGTTGCTCGGTTCAAGGGTGAGCTACGCAGATGCCCCTTGAGCCACGACTGTAAATCACAAGTTTGAGTCATGACCATAAGGCATGAAGCCAGCATTGTACACCCCCTAGCTGGCAGCTTGCAGCCTGTGTGTTTGGTGAAAAAGTAACTCCGACCGCTTGTCAGCCGCCATGGATTCAGAACCCCCTTATGACCAACTAGCAGTGCCTGCTGTTCCAGCTGAAGAACATCAAAAACCCTATTCTAATTATTAAGGCTCCTATAGTAAACTTCAAAACCCCAAAACCCCAAAACTTTAAACACTAAACTTTAAACAATGAACTCTACAAGTATAGCAACTGGGATTATTAAGGCCCCTAATATTGAACCCTATCACAGATCCCTTTAAAGGAACCCTTTAAGGATCCTTTCAAAGGAACCCTATTTCAATTGTTAAGGCTCCTAAACTCTAAACCCTAAACCCTAAAACCCTAAACCCTAAAATCCCCTAAACCCTAAAATCCTAAACCCTAAACCCGACAACCCTAAACCCCAAAAACCTAAACCTCTAAAACCCTAAAACCGACTCCGTTTTAGGGTTTAGGGTTTACGGTGAGGGCATCGCACTGAGTTGGGATTCCGACAACCGGGACCTACTACATGTAGATCTTCTTGGCCCCACCTTAAACCCCAAATAACCTACCTTTCTAGGGATTTATGTAAGCGACTTATACTCAGGAGCCCTCGAAAGCTAGGCTTTGTAGAGCCCAGGTAATTTAAGGGCCTTCATAAGTAGAATGGGGTTTTGTGGCAACTATACTACAACTATAATTAATCAGGGAAACCCGCCAAAATAGTAGAGGTAATCAGTTAGGCACTGATGTTACCAAATACTACCCTAAACCCTAAACCCTAAACCCTAAGGAGCCTTGGACACCCTAGACCCTAAACCCTAACCCCCTAAACCCAAAACCCCTAAACCCCTAAACCCCTTAAAGCCCTGAAAGCCCTAAACCCGTAAACCCCTGAACCCCCCAAACCCTAAAATCCTTAAACCCCCAAAGCCCTAAACCCTAAACCCCTAAACCCCCTAAACCGAAAAATCCTAAACCCCTAAACCCCTAACCCCCTAAACCCCTAAACCCTAAACCCCTAAACCCTAAACCCCTAAACCCTTTAAGCCCTAACTCCCTAACCCCTAAACCCCCAAAGCCCTAAACCCTAAACCCCTAAATCCCTAAACTTCCAAGCCCTAAGCCGTATTACGCCCATGCCTTCGGATGCAAGGGCCCCGGTTTCTAGACCCGAGATCGGGGCTTTAAGGGTTTAGGGTTTAGGGTTTAGGGTTTAGGGTTTAGGGTTTAGGGCTTCGGACTGGTTGAGTTTCGTTTAGGGCTTTTAGGGCTTTAAGGGTTTTAGGGGTTTAGGGTGTTTCGGGTTTTTAGGGGTTTAGGGTGTTTCGGGTTTTTAGGGGTTTAGGGCTTTAGGGTTGTTTAGAGCTTTAAAGGTTTAGGGTTGTAGGGCTTTAAGGGGTTTAGGGTTCTAGGGTGTTTAGGGCTTTAGGGGTTGAGGGGGTTTAGGGTTTTAGGGTTTTTCGGGCTTTAGGGGTTCAGGATTTCAGGGTTTTTAGGGCTTCAGGGGTTTAGGGTTTTAGGGTTTTTTAGAGCTTTAGGTAGGGTTTTAGGGTCTAGGGTTTTAGGGTTTAGGGAGGCATGACCGCGTTTAGGCTAAACCCGGAACCTTAAACCTGATCTCTACCAGGGGTCTTGAGCTTCTCTTCCTCCCTGCGGGCGAAACTCCGCGCGCTTGCACTTAAACCCTAAGCCTCGAATCCCTAAACCCTAAACCCTAAACCCTGAATCCTAAACCCTAAACCCTAAACCCTGAATCCTAAACCCTAAGCCCTAAACCCTAAGCGGCCCGAAACCCAAATCCTTAAATCCCAAGCCCTAAATCCCAAGCTCTACAGTCCTATACCCTAAAATCCCAAGCCCTAAATTGTCCCTAAATCCTAAACCTAAAACCCCAAAACCCTAAAGCCTCAAACCCTAAAGCCCTAAAACCCTAAAACCCCAAAACCCTTAAACCCAGGCTTCTATAAGGTATATAGACCTTCTACAAGGCTCCTATAACGGCAGCTACCCACCTGAAAATGTCCTAGACCAAACCCTGAAACCCGCCTTCAGAGCCCCCCCCCACCCTAAACCCTAAAGCCTTAAACCCTAAAGCCCTCAACCCTAAAACCCAAAAAACCCTGAAACCCTAAACCCTAAAGCCCTAAAACCCAAAAACCCTTAAGAGCCCCAAAAACCCTGAAACCAACCTTCAGAGCCCCCAAAGCCCACGAAAAGCCCCCGGCGGGTCTCTCAGTTCCTCTGTACCGGCCACTTCTTCAGCACACTCTTCCGAGTGCCCATCTTCGCCTTGTAGCCTTCGGAGTCTCTGGGCTTAGGGTTTAGAGCTTAGGGTTTCGAAGTTAGGGTTTTAGGGTTTAGGGTTTAGAGCTTGGGGTTTCGAAGTTAGGGTTTTAGGGTTAAGGGAACCCTGCTAATTCGGGTAGGGTATTGGGGGGCATTATACTCGAATTATCAGAGGCGTTTGGGGCTTCGGACTTCGGGGTGGGAAGCTGGACTCGACACCTCCGGAGTATTGTTCCTGCATGTTGTCGTATACTATAGTATGTTATAGGTTTTGTCTAAACAGAATCTCGTACTATGTCAAAGTCTGATAAGCCTTGCTATGAGCCGTGAGCCCTCACTGATAGCTCTGGCAAGCAAACTCCTGAATGTAACCTCCCAAAAAACCCTAGTTCGCTTCCCATGCAACAGAATTTGGACGAACAGCACGCTCAAACGGGATGCGGGTTGAGTAATGTAATATTTATCATAACTCTTATCATTACATATCATTACAAAATTTACAATTATTGTCATAATACGTATTCTTGACAATTATATGCTCATGGGGATTATACCGAACACGAACCCTAAACCCCAAACCCTAAAACCCTAAAGCCTAAACCCTAAAACCCTAAAGCCCCAAACCTCAACACCGAACTTCAACAGCGAGACCTGCCTTGGGGCTTCGGCAACAGGGTGTACCTCTTTTCGTTCTTGGCCGGGATGTGAAAGCCTGGTCTGTGCGTGTGTCATGTTGGGCATGGGGGTGTCCCCCTAAACCTAAAACCCTAAACCCTAAACCCTAAGCCCTAAGCCCTAAGCCCTAAGCCCTAAGCGCTAAGCCCTAAACCCTAAGCCCTAAACACTATACCCTAAGCCCTAAACCCTAAACCCTGAAATTCGAGCCTTACCCTCAGGAGTTTCGGGTTTAGGGCTTAGAGGCCTTGTGGAGCAAGTGAAGTGGGGCCTTAAGAAAAAAGGATCTGGGCTCCTTTGAGGCTTCGTACAGGGGCCTTACTTATGGATATGAATAAGGATACGGTTCTGGGCTCCTGTATAGTCTAATTATACTAGGGAGCCCTGAGGATTTTCTTTGGTAATTTTCTTGGGAAATCAGTTGGACTTTTTTACATTACCGTACCCACAAAGCTTGTCTATTCATCAGTCAACCCTAAACCCTAAACCCTAAACCTTAAACCCTAAACCCTAACCCCTAAACGCGAGCTTTGCTTCGGCCCTGAAATCGACATCCAAGCAATTTCGGAGTCTTCTCTCGCCTTGTGGGCTCCGGCGATTCCATTGCCCAGTCTCCTATTTAAGGCTTAGGGGTTGAGAGTTTGGGGCTTTGGGGTCTTAGAGTTTAGGGCTTAGGGGTTTAGCGTTCAGGGCTTAGGGGTTTAGAGTTTTGGGCTTAGGGGTCTGAGTTTAGGGCTTCGGGGTTCAGAGTGTGGGGTGCTAGGGCTTCCAACCTTTAGGGTTTAGGGTTTAGGGTTCAGAGTTATACTGCCCCGGAAATGTGGAAAGTGAATTGTTCAACTGACCATGGCTGTCGTCGACAGGCAGGTTCATGGGTAGTTCTAAGTCGGGTGTCGGGGTTCCTTTTAAGGGTTCGTTTCAAGGGTTCTATAGGGTTTAGGGTTCAGGGGTAGTTATAAGTGGGGTCATAAGCCCCCAAACCCTGAACCCTAATTACTAAACCCTAAACCCTAAACCCTAAACCCTAATTACTAAACCCTAATTACTAAACCCTAAACCCTAAACCCGTTCAAGTCGGAAAAACCCTCGGCAACTGCAAACACAATTCCCCATGCCCTCAGCCCGAACACCCTGAACCCGACGGCACAGGGTTTAGGGCTTAGGGTTTAGGGTTTAGAGCCTTCATCATCAGAAGAAGGGCTTTTGGGGTACCATGGTGGACAACAATTGTTGCAGGGGGAGCTCTTAGGAAGAGTCTCACTCAATATGGGGTTTTCCGAAAAATTAGAGGTACCTTGTTTTGGGGTCCTTATAATAAGGATCCTACTATTTTCGGGTACTATGTTAGGGTCCCCTATTGTCGGAAACCCCCCATATGTCCGACCCCTCTTAGAGTCTTACAGTATGTCGAGGTCCGAGGAGTTGAGGGTTCGGGCTGAGGTGCTGGGACCCCAACAGCCCCAAAGGCCTACCAACCCTAAAGGCTTACTATAGGGGCCTTAATAATAAGAATAGGGGGGTTTGGGGATATATTATATACTATATTTATAATGAGGACCCCCCAAAATGATATAGTTAATTATTCATATATTGCAGAACCCTAAACCCTAAACCCTAAACCCAAAGAATACTACTATTTCGGGGGCTCCTTTTTATAATTTTAGTATAATATACCCCAAAACCCCATTCTAATTATTAAGGCCCCTACATTAGGCTTTTAGGGTTTGTATAGTATAACGGGCCCCCAAAACCCACAGGATCTGCATTCCAGGGGGCTGAACTTCTTGAGCTCTTCTTGCACGGGCTTCGGGGTCTTGTCCTGCTGCTGTCGTGGAGTTTGGCGGGTTATGTTTGCGTGCGCCAGGAACATCCAGGGTTGGTAGTGTAAGGGCTTAATAATTAGAAGAGGGTTGATAACACATCCCATGATAAGGAGCCCGAAGGAATACTGTTGGTAATATAGGGGCCTTAATAATTACAATAGGGTTTTGGGGCCCATTATACTATAGATATAATAAGAACCCCAAAGTAGTACTGGTAATTATTGACACCCCTACATTAATTCTTTCGGCTTCTAGTGCTTGCTTGAGTGCAGGTTTTGCGGGTCTCGGGCTTCGGTCGGGGGGCTGAGCTTCAAGGGGTTCCGATGAACAACAAGGACCTTCCAAAATCCCTCGATTGAGGAATATGCCTTAAATTAGAGTAGGATCCCTACTATGATTTAAGGTACATTCCTTAATTAAGGGATACTGGACGGTCTGGGAACAAGGATCTATCATGATCTGTCGGTGGTCGGCCGGGGATGTCAAGCTCACGCCTCAAGTGCATAGTAGGATTCTAGGGTTCAGGATTTTGCAGTTCAGGGTTTTGGGGCTTTACGGCTTTGGGGTTTTAAGGTTTAGCGATGCATCGCTGCCCACTGCTGCCCGGGCGCATGGCAACCGCAGCAGAAGTAGACCACGCTGAAGCGTGTGCCCTCGAAATCATTGACCTCAAACCGCGGACGGGGTGTTAGGTCACGATCGCAATAATCGCAATAGCAATCCCCAGTGGCCCTAATCCCGCCAGCTCCCACACCCCAAACTTGTAGAGCCTTGCACCTTAAGTCGTAATCCCCAGTCTTGGCCCGTAATCAACCCAAGCGCCCTCCTGAAACGTGGACAGTGCCGCACCTTAAATCGCAGCCTTAACCCTAAGCCAAACCTTCCGACGCCTCTCCAGCCCTCAAGGCCCTCAAGCACCAAAAACCCCTTGAACCCTAGATCAAGCTCTTGGGAGCATCCCATGCCATGACTGACTCCCTGGCATGCATGGAGTCAGGGTTCAGGACATATATATATATATACACACACATATAGTTATGGAGTATAATAATTACGTATGTATGTATGTATGTATGTATGTAAGTAAGTAAGTAAGTAAGTATGTATGTATGTATGTATGTATGTATGTATGTATGTATAGAGCATATTTCAGGATTCAGCTCGTTCGGGGATAGACTGTAAGGTTCAGATGTGCAGCGTCTCGTCCAGAGATGTGGTCTTGGGGTTCGGGAAGCAGGGTGCAAACCCCAAACCCTAAATCCTCTGCGCCCTAAACCCTCTGAGCCCTAAACCCTAAACCCCTAAACCCCTAAACCCCTCAACCCCTAAAGCCCTAAAGCCCCAAACCCCTAAACCGCTAAACGCAAACCCCTAAACCCCTAAAACCCCTAAACCCCTAAACCCCTAAACCCCTAAAGCCCCTAAACCCCTAAAACCCCTAAACCCCCAAACCCTAAACCCCCAACCTTAAGCCCTAAACCCTAAACCCTAAACCCCTAAACCCCTAAACCCGCGGGGAGCTGCGACCTGTAGTTTCCTTCAGGCGCGCCACGTAGCATTTCAAGGTTCCAGCTTTGGGAATCGACGGCTTTAGGGGCTTTAGGGGTTTTAGGGGTTTTAGGGGTTTCAAGGGTTTTAGGGGTTTTGGGGGTTTTCGGGGTTTTCGGGGTTTTAGGGGTTTTCGGGGTTTTAGGGTTTGGGGGTTTAGGGTTTGGGGCTTTAGGGGTTTTAGGGGTTTCAGGGGTTTTAGGGGTTTAGGGTTTAGGGGTTTAGGGGGTTTAGGGATCTAGGGTTAGACTTCAGGCGCTTAGTATGTTAATTAGCGTTT
Organism: Symbiodinium sp. CCMP2456; assembly: GCA_905221635.1. NCBI lineage: Eukaryota > Dinophyceae > Suessiales > Symbiodiniaceae > Symbiodinium > Symbiodinium sp. CCMP2456. The sequence continues at coordinate 33 of CAJNDV010017892.1, read as the reverse complement.
GGCGAGTTGGGAAGGCAGGAGTTGAGCATGGTT
>CAJNDV010017891.1:146050-173945 GCA_905221635.1 Symbiodinium sp. CCMP2456 | reverse complement strand
TCTTGGGCTCCAAGTGGTAGCCAGTTTCACCCTCCATGACCCTCAGATCGCTCACGATTTCAGTGCAGCGCGGCTTTGACGACTCCGAGCGCCAGAACTTCGCCGATACGCGGCGTGGCGTACGCACTGCGCGCTTAGCGATCGGCCGCTGATCGGGTCCTGGGTGACGGAGGGGCGGCGCCGGCGCTCCATGTAGGCATCAAAAGAAAGCAGAGTGTTTTTGACGCATCTCCCTCGATTATGCAGCCTGCTTCTGTTGCAAGGACAGTGTGTAGATGTGCTTCATGTCTTGATCATGTCCATGTGTTCTCCTCTTGAGTGAAGCCGTCCATGAAGAACCAGGATGTTCTGTGTATAGAACATGCAATCTGTGTCTGAAGAAGTGCTTTTCAGGCTGCCAGCAGGTGTTCTGCTGCGACCACGGTGTGACCACGGCGCCATCACGGACCACTGCACACGAGGTGGAAGTCGCAAATCCTCCAGGGAGGGGCCCGTGGGCGCAAGCATGGCATGTGACGAGGTGTGCCCTTTCCCCTTTCGCCTCGCTTCATGGCCTCTTGAGAGGGACACCAGCGGCGTCCACGGCCTTTCACGGAGCAGGGCCGGCTTTGGGCTTTAGATCGAAACTGGTGACTTTCTTGAACTCGCCTTGAGCTCTCCGTGAGAAGTTCCGGTGCGCTCACGAGAATGGGCTCCTCGACACTTCGGCACACGCGGGGCGCTCTCGAGCTCTGGTTGGGCTCCTTTGTCCAAGCGTCGAGCCGGAAGGAGAGGCTGCCACGTGCCAAGTCCACCTGCGCTCGCCCCGCCCCGCCCCCCGGAAGCCCGGAAGGGCGCAATTGCAGTCTCACTGAACACCACAGGCCCTGCCTCCAGGAAGGCGCGCCGCGGGCCCTGCTGGAGGTCCCAGCCCGGCGCGCCGGTCCACCAGTCATCTGCACGTTTTTGACAGAAACCACAGAGAAGAGAGCCACTTCCCTCCCTGCCACTTCCCCCCCCGTTACACTTGCTATGCATGACTGACACAGCTGCCACGTGGTGTGCTGCCTGCACGACGACAGAGACAGTGATCACCGGAAGAGCTCACCTGCAGGGCTTCGCTCCCCCCNNCCCCCCCCCCCCCCCCCCCCTCTTTCACATGGAAAAAGAGCTGCCGCCGGCTGCTGCTGCCGCCCAGCCGCCCGGCCTCGATGGGCATCGTCGCCTGCAGCACAGAGCGCGCGGCGATGTTCGAAGCCGACGGCGCAGCAGCGCGCAGCAGAGCGCAGCAGCAACGCGTGTGTGGATCCCATGAACGAAGGCTCTTGCATGGACTCGCAAACCGCGAGTTTGCCCTGGAATTCCAAGCACCAGAGATTGGCAAGGGGTTTGCACCTGAATGTCTCCGCAGGACGTCCAGCATACGGCGTCCAGCAAAGGCGTGAAGACCTGAAGCAAGCGAACGGCGAGAACACGACGCTGAAGCAAAGAGGACCTCGACAAGATTACCAGTAGTTCCGTGCAATAATGAACATCAAGCCCGATTCGTTGAAATTCACATTCGCAAAGTGTCCAGATGCTGATGTCAACAGCCCAGAACCCGGTTGTAACAGACCACTGTCGCGGCATCCTTCCAAATCTTGCAGATCTCGGCGAGGTCCGGAATGCTGCCTAGCCTTCCCCTGAAAGCATGCCGTATGGCTCTATGGAGTCATCATCACAGTGTTATATGTTACTTTGTTTCATAGGCAAGGAAAGTTGGCACGCTTAAGTCAACACGTGCACATGCCCTTTGTGAGGGGGCTTGCCATAAGGGCTGGCAGCCTCAGGTGGGAGCAAAGAGACTCCCGAAGAGGAAAGGAATGCTCAGCAGAGCCCCTCTCGGATCCTCGCAGAGAGCTTGGACTCAGCGCCTTCCTGAAGGGCATCCGCCTGAGCGCACTTCGGTCAGCGCGCAGGCCGAGCGCGCGCCTCTTTTTGGCCCTTTCCTTCGCCCCCCATCAGGGCCGCCCATCCGCACGCCTCGTCAGCTCCGACCCTGGCGATACCCACCTGCCAAGGCCGCTCTGCGGCCCCTTCTCCTCTTCTCCTCCCGTCCTGGGCAAACTTCTCCTCCTTGGGAAGACCCGTCACCTGCAGTGCCGCCGCAGACGCAGACGCAGTCGCAGTCACGTCGTCACGTCGCATCACTTCGCTCCGAGCTCTCTCCGAGCTCTCTCCGGGCTCTCTTCGGAGCCTCGAAGACCAGGCGGCTGCTCCGCCTGACAGCGGAGGCTCAGCGGAAAGAGACCGGCCGCTCAAACCCTCTCAGGCTGTGGCCCTGCTGGCAAAGCGACCCCAAGGCCGCTGCACTCGGGAAAAGCACCTCAGCATATCTCGAGAAGCCCCCCTCTTAGCCCTCCTTTCTCTCTCTCTCTCTCTCTGAATTTGACAAGGCATGTGGCGTCTCATTTCGCCTTTCGAAGATCCGCTCATGCTTCCCCAGAGACTCGAACTCGAATTAGCGTGCAGCCCCGCTGCGGCTCAGAACTGCTTTTGCGCCTGAGAAAAAGGGAGTTTTTTTTTTGTGGAGGGGGGGCCCTCTTAGGCAGCTGAGTTGGCAGCCACTCAGCGGCGCGAAGCCGTCAAGGCCTCGAAGCTGGCAGCAGCCTCGTCTGCCTCCGCGGCCGAATCGCAGTCGCAGTCGCGGAAGTGTCGCCTTAAGCGCATCGTCTAAACTTTATAAACCGCGCGACAGGTGCTTGGCTCAAACTTCGTGTAGCTTCCTTCCTCCTGTAGGTAGGTCCACATTGGTGTTGGCAAGCCCCAGGCGTGGCTTTTAAAGCCCGCGCAGTGCTACTGCTAGTGTGTGATCGGAGGAGAATTGCTGATACTATCTCATCGGTGACGGACCAACTGCGGATACAGCAGACTTGCTGCCATTCACTTGGGTGCATACATCAGTTGGTGCCTTATCTTCTGCTTCTACTGGCTTGGTTCAGTGCTTGAGGGACCGGTGCTTCAGAGCGCGCAACAAGCAGGACTATTTCGTCATTGCCAACACGTTCCGTGTGTGCAAAGCACAGGGAGACTTCCAGACATCGAAGACAAAGAAGGTCTCGGACTCGGGCCCGAACCGTGTTGAGACCAGCCAAAATAGAGCAAACAATGGCGAACCGGAGTGCTTGGAACGCCAGCAAAGTCAGCTGGAAGTGCTGCTATTGCCGACTGTTGGTAAAAGCGGGGGTCGGCATATTGCAGTCATTGTGGAACTACGGCACGAACCGGAAAAGGCCGATTGGGGTGGGTGGTACGAAGGGACCGCTTACACTCAACAATCTCCACAGGTTCCCTGGGAAGGACAACAGTGGACCCGAGGAGGCATCCTGCCGCTCCGAAAGAATGCCAAGGGTGCATTCGGACAAGGCAAAAGCCAGATGGTGGCGCCGGACGTCCAAGACTTGCCGCATGCCCCCAAGCCAGGGAGTCTCAATGCAGCTCCGAAAGCAGCGGGAACATCTACAGGTTCCAGTTCCGATGCATTACTCATTGCGCTCCTGCCGCATCTGCCACAAGACGGACTTCCGTCAGCAATCCAGGCTCAGATCGGCACCTTCACGCAAAGCAACATTGCATTGAAAGGGAAGCAATTGCATGCACTGGTAGCACAAAAAAGCCGGGCCAAGAAGGAGATCAACAAGATACAGCTTCAACGCGACAAGTACGAGCAGGGATGGGCCAAGTACGTTGCCCAGATGAGCGAGCTCTTTACGCAACAGTTGACACATCACGAAGAAGTCATGCAACAGTTCGATCAGGCCGAGCAACAGTGGACAATGCAATTAGAAAGCACGATGCAGGAGCTTCAAGAAAAGGCTTCTGGACACGTGCGTGCCAAAGAGGACGAGGACGAAGACGACGTGGAAGCGATGGAGGACGATCGGAATCCCAGTGCAGAAGCAGTAGCAGCAGAAGCAGCAAAGGCGAAAGCACGACGGGAAGATCAAACCAGCAAAAATTGGGAGCTAGAAGAGGCACTGCGAAAAGCCAAACAGGCTGCAGAAGCTTCGACAAGCGAAACGGTTCCAGAACGCCAAGGCGCGGTCAACAAACCATCGTAGTAGACTCGCCAGAAGCAGAGAAACCAGGTGGGATTTTGGTCCCTCCATGAGCCCGCATGCGAGCCGCAAGGGATCATGCGGGCATGCTCCCAGCTTGATATCCATGCTTCATAGCGTGCAGCTTGCACCAGATTATGTGTCTGAAGGGCTGGCACGACCCCTGCTGGCGTGCAATCTTGAGTATGAAGTCGAGCTGGAGGGTGCCAATTCTACAGGATCCGCGCATGTGTGACTGGACAGGCACTTTGCCTGTCTTGGTGGCCGCGTCGACATCCAACAATGATGACAAATACACACAAAACCCGATGTACAGTGAAAAGGCGGGTACAAAAGTGACTGAGAGCAACAACATGAGTATGAACATCGGTAGTCTCAACGGCTGCCTAAAGAGAAGCTGTCATGCAAGGAAACCACACCTTCATGTACAGTTTTATAGGGCAAGCGTGGAGGACAAGAACCAGTGCGGAATCCACCATGCCGGTTTTGAACAGGAATATGGTCCTGTTGATTTTTGGACGCTTGGATCATGCATCCGAGCAGCAGAACATATTTCCATGGAGGCCGGGTCAGACTGTGATCGTTCAGAGCACAGACTTGATGACAGTCCGGTTCAGACAAGCCACAGGCCCAGGCCGATATGTCTATCTGAGTTGGTCGAAGAACCAACCAAGTATGCATGTGGCGTTGTGCCAGACATGTATGACATGGTGATGCAAGGACATTCACTCCATGAATTATGCATAGAAACTGACTTCATTGTGGATCTTCAGCACAGTGTGCGGAGTCATGTTGAAGAATGCATGCCAATTGTTGTTGAGCAGGTAGGCGATGAACATGTCATCCACTGTTACACTGACGGGTCATTCGATGAAGTTCAACAAAGTGGGGCTTGGGTGGTTGCTTGCGTTGTCGAACAAGATTGTAGACAGACTTGGGTTGGTTACATGTCGGCATGTTGTGATGACTGCGGACGAGCTGTTTCGAACAATTGCACGGGTACTTTCGTCACCGAGTGCCTTGCCATCGTTCATGCTCTTTTGATTGGCTTGGGTACGGGACTCGATGTGGTCATTCACTATGTGCTGCTAGTGTCACGCAGATGCTTGCAGCTTGCGAACACCCAGCTGCGCGGGCAGCAGCTGCGATTGCCCACGTCTATATGATACAGCAAGGACATCTTTGTTTTGTCCATGAGAAAGCACATGCAGGACATACATGGAACGAGGTTGCTGACGCCATTGCGAAAGGGCTTTGAAACGACATGCTCAACCACCCGCTGGGGATGCTGTCGGAGATGCCATTCAAGATGGCATGATACCTTGGTTGTGGACCTCCATGCTTGGCTTGCAGGATGATCCCAGATGGCCACATGTCAAGCCAGATGATGGTATTGTTGGTGAGCGCATCGGGATGCCCTTTTCAGATCATGACGTGCTGAGGTGTGAGCAGGGCGTGGATGAAAGTGATGCTAAAGCGGTGACACATCAAGACATGCAATATACGGAGCTCAGGCTGTTGACGTACAATGCTCTGACGATAAAGGAGCCAGCTTATCAAGAGGCCGTTGCCCGCATGCTGGACACAAAGACAGTCACATTCGCAGGGTTTCAAGAAGCAAGGTGCGCGGTTGATGAAGTGAAACGAGCACATGGATACACAATCTTTGCATCTGCTGCCATCGAGGGGCAATGTTGATGCCAGCTTTGGATAAAACAAACAGAACATGTCAATGTCGACAGGTTGCCGGGAAGTTGGCTTCGCCATGCATGCTATGTGTGCTTGGTTCCTTTGGAACATGAAAGTTGCATTGATTGTGTGCCATTCGCCCCACTCAGGACATCAAGAGGAGACTCTTGATGCTTGGTGGTCGGGTCTTCGTTCCCTGCTAATGAGCCTTGATTCTCACACTAGCCCCATCGTTCTCATGGATGGAAATGCCAGGTTCGAATGCGATGCCAACGACAAACAAAAACCAATCAACAGAAACGGGAGGCACCTTGAGTGGCTCCTGATCGACTTCGAGCTTGCGTGCACAAGACCACCTGACGTCTTTGGGCGCAAGGTGGTGACGTGGATCAGCCCAAAGCTTGCCGAAAGCATGCTTGATCATGTCTTGCTGCCGCAAGCATGGGAAGCAAACTTCGCCACTTTAGGGGAGTCTGTCGAGGCCGTTACGTTGCATTCTGGCAGAGATCATGCTCCGTTGTTGGCGATGGTCGCTGTAGAGACGCGGAATCCAAGGGTCGAAGTGAAGGCCAGGCTGATAGAGCGGCCATGAAGGACCCTTGCAAAAGAAGCAAGCTCATTTCAATTATGCAGTCTGCTCCGAAAGTTCCGTGGGCTGTGGATGCTGACACGCATGTCAAGATGGTTCATCAACACATGGTTGAGCTTCACTTGCATTTCCCAGCTTTCAAAAGCAGACCCAAAAATCATTTGTCTCCGACTCCGCTCGGATGTTGATCAGGATGAGGCATGGGCTTCGCAAAACATTGCAGCATATGCACCAAGGCATACGTAAAGTCATGATCGAGGAGGTTTTCAAGGCATGGAGACAAGGATCAGCGAGAAACACACAGCTTGTGTCATTTGCTCGTAGGATGAACGTTGTTCGAACGGTGGTTCGGATCAGAGGTGTTTCGCGGAAGCTTCGCAGAGAGCTTGACAAAGGCAGGGTGGAGTTTGTGACAAAGGTGCGGGACGCATCGCTGGGTTGCTTCGAGGCATCCTTAAATGTGGCCGGAAGTTTAGACCACCCAAGACTGCCCCGTTGTTGAAGACTGAAAGCGGTGAATGGGAAACTGATCCCTGCAAAACTACACGGATCTTCGGAGACCATTTCGCCAAGTCAGAACACGGGAGCCGTGCTATTGACATGGAGATTGAAGCGAATGTTGTGCCGGTGCCAATCTCAAGTACATCTGCGATAGAGGATCTCCAACACCTCCCTTCTGAGTCATCGATCTTGCCCTACAGGCAGATGCCAGCTGGCAAAGCGACAGCATTCAGCGGGATACCATCCGAAGCACTTAGTGCTGTGGCACGCAAGCTGCCGATGTGTTTCATCCGGTGCTCATGAAAATCACCATCGGAGGAGTTGCACCTCAAGCATGGCGAAGAGTTCTCATTACCACCACCCCGAAACCTTCACGTGGAATAGGCACTCAGAAAGCTTGGCGGTCGGTTGCCCTGCGCGAAGTCAGCATGAAAGGCATTGCGAAGGCTGTCCGTGCTAAGTTGGTCGAATTTCTTGCTCCTCACTTCCGGCAGGCCCAAGGTGGATCCAGGCAAGGCTCATCGCTTGATTATCCGGTGGCCCTCTCGAAAAGTCATGTTCGGAGGCTAAGACAGCAACGATGTTCAGGCGCCATCATCTTCGTTGACGGTGTTGCAGCATTTTATGCTGTGATACGGCAGTATCTCTATGACGATGAAGTCAATCTTCGACATATTGATCGCGTACTTGCTATCATTGATATGTTGAGCCCATGTGAAGAAACCAGGGAGACAATGTTTGCTTTGCTTACCATCATGACCACCCTTCAGTCAACCTCCTTCTGCATGCAGGGATTACAAGGGTGCACATGGAAAACCCAAACAGGGACTCTGCTTGGAGCCCCATTGGCAGATATCCTCTTCTCAGGAATTTTCGGTAGGTGTATTGCTGAAGTTGAGCGATTCCTGCCACAAGTTGCTGATGAGCGTGTGCATGCACCTCCAGTGCCGACGTGGGTTGACGATGCTGCGGTGATGGCTTCCTCGCGAAGTCTTTGCCAACTTGTGCCCAGGATACGCGACACTGTGAGATGTGTACATCATGCCCTTGAGGCCCTTGAGTCAGTTGGGATCAAGATCAACTTTGAAGATAAGAAGTCGGAGGTTGTTGTCTTTGCGGGCAAAAACAGTCAGGCGCAAGCCAGGCAGTGGCTCACCGGTAATAAGCCCTCCATTGATGTTGAGCTTGGCAATGGTGACAACATTCACATCGCGATTGTTGAAGCATACACGCACTTGGGCAGTATCATACATCATAGCGCTGCCGATGACAAGGATCTTGAACACCGGAAATCTCTTGCGTCGCATATGTATGATAACTTGCACAAGAAGCTTCTGCACAATGACCAGCTGACAGTTTCTGAGCGCAAAAACCTCATCCATTCGATGGCTGAGAGGAAACTTCTACACGGATCGGGCCACTCCCCGTATACATAGCAAAACACGAGTGTTCGATTCAGGTCATTCGACGATCCAAAAGGTCACACCACTGTCGTGACAGTGGGGTCCCCGTACACGTAACAACACACGAGTGTTCGATTCAGCCGACTGGCGTTACGGTCACGGAACAAAACACGAGTGCTCGATTCAGGTCATTCGACGACCCATGCATGGGTCACACCATTGACTGGCGTTACGGACGTGGGGTCCCCGCACACGTGCCAACACACGTGTTCGAATCAGGTCAGTGGACGATCCACAGGGGCACACCACTGGCTGGCGTTAAGGTCCTGCGATCCCCGGGTTGGGCACTCCAGATTCTCACGGTGGTCTTGCACACTCCAGGGAGTCTCACGGTAGTCTCTGGGGTTGGGCACTCCAGGGAGTCTCACGGTAGGTTGGGCTCACGGTAGTCTCTGGGTTCTGTGACAAGGCTCAGAAACCATCCTTGACGTGAGCTCACAGACCCAGGGCGTAACCTGAACTCCCTCAAAAGACTTTCCACACTGAAAGCGCAACAAGGCAGAGGAGCTCCGCCCGAGAAAGAGCCCGCAGCATGGTTCCCGATTTTCTGGACTACGCAGCAGCGCCGCACTGTCTTGGGAGCCAGAGTGGCCCTTGCTTAAGAGGCTCTGCAACTTCTCAGCACTTCAGCTGCGCTCTGCTGCGACGTTTCAGGCGCCCTTGTGCCGGGCAACTGCGCTGTTTTGGGGGGACGCGGCAGAGCAGAAGAATACACGGCGGGCCTCTCCAGGGTCCAGTGGCTCCTCGCAGTCGCGGCGCCTCGGAGCAGCGTTTCGGAAGGCGGTGCCTTTTCCCTGACCTGAGTCGCTGAGCTGAGCGGCGCCGGTGCGAGGCCAAGAAGGCGCTCCGGAGCCTCGAAGGGCGATCGCGGCGATCGCGGGGGCCGGCGCGCAAAGAGCTCTGAGCCCTCCGTCTCTGCGCCTCTTCACCAAGTCCAGGTACCTCCACTGCGCTGCGGCTGCGCTGGAGTGCCAGTCCGAGTCCGGTCCTGCTGCTTTCGGCCGCCAGGCATTCGGCGACCGTGGAGGCGGATGCGGCGGAGGATGCACCGGAGACCTGGCGCTAACCGCTCATCCCGACTCCAGGCTCCACTCTCTTCCTGGGCTGGCCACATCTGCCCACGTGCACCCGCCCCCAAAATCTCGAACCAGCCGCCTACTTATGAGGGTGTGCGAGGAGAAACGCATAGAGAGCCGGATGTATACAGCGATGTAAACGCGTCTGCTTGCGCCAGCTGGCGACGACTCCAAACCGCTCTGAGCAAAGGCGTCGACTCTTAGGCTCTGCTCTGCGGAGCTGGCGGAGCTGGGGGAGCTCTGGGGGAGCTCTGGGGCCTGTGGAGCTCCAGCTCCAGCTTTCGGCCGTCGTAAGGTGGAGGTCCAGTCCTCGCGGTTGCAGCAGAACGGGGCGCCAACCCCGCTCCCGCACCCGCTGACGAACTTGCGCTCGTTAACTGCCGAAGCTCGTGAATGGCCAGGAGCATCTGGTGGTAGCCCCTGCAGCGACACGGAGAGGCTTCTTCTTTTTGGCTGAAGCCTTGGGGAACATTCTCTGCATGTTCTGATGTCTCTCAGCTGGAGCACAGGATGTCGCGTCCTGCCGCCAAGTGTCGGCAAAGGAATTGGAATTCAAACCCGCATAGATTCGGCCCTCAGATCCCAACGGGAGAGGACTTCCAGTGAGATGGCTTCATCCTCCGCGCCTCTGCCGGTTGGCGTGCGCGTGCCACGCGTGCGCGGGTTGGCGTGCGCGAGTCTCGTCGGCTGGATCTGAGAAGGCAGCGGCCCAGAGCGTCCGCACAGGCCTCAGGGGCCTAGTCGCAGCTGTCTTAAAGGCAGTCGCATCCGCTCAGAATTTTTACGCGCATTCGCTCCAAAACTGGATGTTCACCCCCCGTTTTCCGGTCCTCATCGAACTCGGCTCGGCTTCGAGTTGTCCGAGCTGTCCGAGCGCTCAAGGGCGCCGACGGCTCTGCTGCCGTCTCGATCTCCCTAGTCGGCGTGCGCTGTTCATGACACCGTCCGCCCATCACCAACTCCTACAGAGGCTACCTCCTGAATGGAAGCGCGCTTGAAAGGTCTGCAGCCAGTGCCGCAGCCAGCGACCTCTGACGTGAGGCCTCCGTGCGGACCAGGCTGGGGTCTCAGCTCAAGCACAGAGGCAGAGCACCAGACCGTGTCTGAAAGCAGCAGAACCTGAGACTCTGAGACTCCGCAAGCGCAAGCCGCAAGCGGGGGGCCAGTGCTGCCCTGCGGCCAGGAGCAGCCACCTATGCCACCTGCCAAGAGCACATTGCCGTCCTCTGCTCCTTGCGGCCCCCAGGGCCCCTGCGTGCGCATCAAGCCGCCGCAGCCGCCGCTGCCCTGTGCAGATCTCAAAGCAAAGCTCGCGCCTAAAAACCATATACATCTATCTACTTATCTATCTATCTATCTAGTCGCGCATGCGCAGCTGCGCATGGCGGATAGCGCGCCGGCCTCTGAAACCGCGGAAGCTCGGCGCCGCTGCCTCAGCGTCGAAGTCGAATTCTGGCAGCATCACTCTGAAAAAAAGGGCCATCACTAGGCCTACAGGTGGGCCCTTTAGATCGCTTCCTGCTCCAAGGCCACCACGCCTCGGCGCCTAGCAGAAGCAGGCCGCAGACTGGGGGCTTGGACAAAAGCTCTTGCAGTTCTCTGAGAGTCGGGCGCAGCCGTGAGCTGTAGCGGCCAGAAAGCCCTGGCTCTGCAAAGCTCTGCAAAGTGCAAAAAAAGCTCTCCGGCCTCCAACAACCGCCCCCGGGCCGCCCGGGCCCTCGCGCCTGGTGGCACCTCTCCGAGCAGTTGAAGCACCTCCAAATCTCCAAAGTCTGCACGTCTGCAGTCTACATGCCAAAGGCCCAAAGCACCTCAGCAGAGGGGATCGGATGGTAGGCACGGCCAGCCTTAAGGAGACACTTACGAGTCTCTCCCACCAACCTCATTCGCGGGCCAGCAGCCCCCCGCCTTCCGGTGCTCCACTTCCTCCTCCCTTTCCCAGGCCTTCCGTGAGAACCGCGAAAGCTGGAGCCTTCAGCCTTCTGCTTCTGCTCAGCTCGCTGCTTCCAAGTCAGCCTCGCAGGACATCAGTTTCAAAGCAAGAATTACAAGCGGATCTTGCCCTGAGCGTCCCGCTCGACTTCGCTCGGGTTCTGAGCTGAGAAATCATTCATGTGTCACAAGCTTCCCTGACACCCCCAGGACGTACGTCCCCCGCGTCCCTGTGCGCGTCCCGCCCCACCTCGAATCCCTCTCGCATCCCACTCCGTCCGTCCCGATCCGCGTCTCTCACGAGGCCTGGCCGCGTCGTCCCTCGCGTCCAGCTTTTTTTCGACTGCGCGTCTTTCGCGAGGCAGAGCAACGACATGACACTTTCATCGTGCACGCTAAACTCCGGGAGTGTGTCGGCAGTCCGACGACTATCAGTCTGGATGAAAGATGGCAGCCAGAAGTTGTCCCGCTGTGCCTGGGTTCCCGCATCTAAAAATCACAACGCAGGCTAACAAAGGTTTTCACTTCAGTTGCACACAAATCTGCGCTTTGTCCCTGTTGCCCTCACCCAAAGTCGGGGGTCTTCATGTTCTTCTTGCTGTTGTTCTTGTCGTCATCCTCGTCGTCGTCATCTTTGCTGTTGTTATGGTTGGTGTTGGTGTTGGCTGCTGCTGCCGGCTGGTGGTTGTGGCTGTTGGTGCTGGTGTTTTTTGTGGTTGCGGTTGCGGGTGCGGTTGCGGGTACCACTGCACATGTTGCTGTTGCCGTTGGTCCGGTTGGGCCGTTGGGGTTGCTGTTGTTGTTGATGATGGCTCAGGGCCGTTGTGGATCGAGCCCCGGTTTAAAGGTGGGTGCGGGCAGTTAGCGCGCGTGGTCTAGCTCCGGAGGTCTTACCTCAGAGCCCAAACGTGTTCAATGGAATGTCTTCATGCGCAGCTGGCCCATACAATACAGGCCACACAGTTGCAAGAACATTGAACAATGCGTACGTCTACGCACTCGGGCCCAATCTATCCACGCTGTCCGGATCAATGGTCGGCAATGCCGGATAAGCAAGCAGTAGGCTTGCATGCTGGCATGGGAGCATCAATGATGGGACTAGCTTGGTCTTCTCAATCAACCACATCACACAGAGTTGCAAAGCCTTCTCAGTATTCGAGTGAATGTCATGTAAACATTTCAATGGTCCAGTCGGACTGATGTCTTCAATGGGAAGATAAAAGCCACTTGCAACCTGTTCGGATGCTTCAAACGTATTATTCGGGCGTTTCAAGCTGTCTGGCCAGCATCCTACAAATTCAGACGTGTATTCGGCTGTTCCAAACTTTCCGGCTCTCTCTCTCCTTCTCTGTCATTTTCTTTGTTTCTGCCGAGCTCAGGGGTCGTCTAGCGACCCTCAGGCCATAGGCCCGCCCGACCACCCATTGGATTATGGAGTGGCTGGCACTAATGACCGCTGCAAAAAAGGACATAATTTGTGCTGGGTGGATCCACTGCGAGCCCCCAACCCTGAACCTTATGACGGGGAGTTACCCCCCAGCCCGCGCCTAGGCGCATCCCCGTCCATCATTTTAAGCGAGGGGCTTGGCTGTACTGTTGTTCGTAGGGTCGTGTGCCCTTTTTGGTTCGCTAGCCTCCGTGGGGGCAGTTTTTCAACAGTAAGTCCTCACAACCAGTAGTCCTAAGCAACGGGTGCCTCCCAGGAGTTAGCTACCAGGGAACGAGTGCCCCTCTGAAAAAGGCGGGTGTCCCGGGGAAGTGACAAAAACATGCGACCCTCTCTCTCTCTCTCTCTCTCTCTCTTTCTCTTTGCTATGCATCCTTCATTTTCCCACACATTTCAATACTTTGCTGGCATGAGAAATGGGCCTAAAGTGCTGATTGTGCCGCTTCCTTGGAAGCGAACAGATTGCAACTAGTCGCGTGCTGTATTTCCCGGATGCAGCGCCAGCAGCAGCTGCACGGCCCGACCAGAGCAAGGTTGCCATCCTCTCTCGCTACCTGAACGAATTTGGTAACATGCCGTATGAAGCGACTGGCTTGGATTTGCACAAAGCGGTCACTCTCAACACGTACTGGACCCTGGCAGCATGTGGTGTGAAGCTTAACAAGGAGGGTCAGAAGACCACGGCGTTTGTCTACTTTTCGAAAGCCTCGTGCCCCACCTCTGCCATTGCAACAAACGTGCAGCTTGCGATTTGGGCGGTCGAAGCGTGATTCACTGTCTCGTGTGGTGTGCATTCTTTTCCTTGCATGATATCTCACGTGAACTCAGGCGGAAAGGGTGCAGGAGGATCATGATTTCCTCAACAAAGAGGCTGGCGGGCCTTTGTTGAGATGCTGAAGGCATCGATGGCAAAGGAGTGGAAAATCTTCAAGCCGCGCTCGCGATGATCTTTGTGTCGATCTCTTGCATCACCGCGACTCGACTGGATTCCCGTGACCTCGTGTTGCAGTGCAAGCATGGCTGCCCAGCAGCTACAAGCTGAGACCATTGCAAGGGGTGCCAACGAGATGATCATGTCACGCATGAGCTGTGTCAGATGTTTTTTATGTGGCTCTCGCTGCCCGGTCTGGTCGATGCACTGGTCGTCGTGGTCCCGCCTCGGTTAAGGGTTCAGACCCGGGGATCGGTTTCAGTTGTTGCAATGCAGATAGTGTTGGGTGCACTCGATCGAACGATGATTTGTGCAACTCGGATATTGCAATTGTTAGGTGCCTCGCCTTAAACACTCGACACCCTGATTGATAGCGCCGGCTGGTGCAAGATGCTTTCTGAGCGGGATATAGACATGCTGGTGTGGTGGCTTTCACGCTGAGGAGCTTACATTTCTTAGAAAAGGTAGGACATATAAGTTTTTAGAACCAGTTTGCAACCCAGTAATCAGGCCCGTATCTGGCAAAAAACTCATTCATGAACCTGTTGCAAGCTACTCACAAACAAGGAAGGCCTTGGTAGCCATCTGTGGATAGAGGTATTCTTTGTATTTCTCGAACAGCTGCTGTGTGGTATCCTTCTGCTCGGCTCGCCCGGGATGATGTGGCCCAATCATGAGAAAAGCATTTTGCATCACATTTAGCCGTAGCCTTAGCTGCTCCGGGTTAGCCAGCATAGCCTCCTTGGAGGTGGCCTGTTTGCAGTGGTCCCCTTGCTATCCCACTGCGGAGCACGAGTCTCTGGATCCATCTCGTCGCGCGATAGAACTTCGTTCAGCGGTTCTAGCTCATGGAGCTTGCGCTCGATTTCTTCTTTGACCGGAACGTGTTTATGCTCAGGCTCTCCAAACGAAGGCTTGTCCCATAGCCAAAAAGTCTGTCTGCGGGATGGTTTAGCCTACGGGAGAACATCGCAGACTTGTTTCTGGCCGGCGACATCCCAGCGAAAAGTGCGTGTGGGACGCCACGAGACTGGCACTCAGGGACCCGGCTCTTCGGAGTACGACCCACCAGACTGTGGTTCGTGAGCAATCGACGCATTGGCTTGCGCTGGGGGTGGCGGAGGTAGTCTCACCACATGCCGCCGTGAGCTTTATGCTGGCTGAGTTTCCCTATAGGAATCGCATTTGTCACACACAGACCATCACTGAGATGTTGTGAGACTGTGAGACCAGGAGACGTCACTTCCGACTCCCGACTTTCGGGATTGTTATAAATTGATGATGCACGGGTCAGAAAGGCATCGCCTGGACTGAGTATAATGCATCGCACGATGGCATGAAGGCCTACTGGTGGCCGCCGGATAATTTCGTCACAGCCATTGGGAGTGTGAACTTTGACACGGCCTCTTTCAGCCATGATTTAGGCCCTTAGCAACTTTCCATGCAGCTCTGATCTCCTGTGCAGCCGGGTGCCCGGGCAGTTACAATTCGCCCCCTATGAGCCTTGTTGTTGTTGTTGTTGTGGTTATCGTTATCGTTGTTGTTGTTGTTGTTGCTGTTGTTGTTGTCGTGGTGGTTGTGTGTTGGTGTTGCTGTTGCTGTTGGTGTTGCTGTTGTCGTTGCTGCTGTTGTTGTCGTTGCTGTGGTAGTACCGCGATGGCCTAAATTACTTTTTGAGTGGAGAGCATCCCTGGCCCAACCATGATGATGTCCAGGGTCTGAGCCGTTTAGTGTGGACCGCATCTATGGCCTAACCATCACAGTAACATACCTGGTTTAAGCCTTCATCCCTCGCGTCATTCGCGTCCCGCCCGTGTCGCCTATGCACGTCTCGCTCGGCATCCGCATCCCACTCCGCGTCCACCGCGTGTTTGACGTCCCGCGCTGCGCCCACGATCTCAGTGCACATGTGGCTGCCTCTCCAAGTAGCACGGCTGCGGGCAGTCCCTTCACAGAACCTCAGACGGCGGATATTCGCATGCTGCACTGGGCTTTCCACAAAACCCTCTCTGAGGTCCCAGAGGCTCTCCGGAAGTCACTAGCAGGAAGCTCTGGCCATCGCTTTCTGCCTTCATTTCTGAGCTTCGGCCCTGCACTCTGTCTACACTCCGAAGGGCCTCCGTGGGCGTGGCCTGCAAAAGCATATTTATATTCATCATGAGGACATGAGGACAGCGAGCGAGGGAGAAGAAAGGAGCCACGGATGTGACGGACGGGATGGGTCTCTGACCTCGTCGGAGCTCTGGCTCTCCCCAAGGGCCCGGGCCCGGGCCCGGGCCCCAAGGAGCGCCGGCGCGACTTGCGCCTGCATGCGGGTCTCTTCTTTTTGGCTGCGAAGGCTCGCTCAGGCTGCTCAGGCTGGCCTCCATCTCTCGTTCGTTGGCCAGTGGCCAGGTTGTTGAGCCCAGAGAGAGCTGCGGAGCCAAGTTCAGAGGCTTTTGGAGACTCGCGGCCCGAAGCCGAAGCACTTGGGGGTCCCTGCTGCTCTGCTCGAGGCAGTCGCGAGAGTGATTCACCTAAGACGAGGCGAGAGAGAGGGCGGAGGCGGAGGCTGCGGCGGCTGCGGCGGCTGCGGCACGACGGGCTGCGGGTGCCCCGGCGAGGAAGGGACTCGCATTGCTCGGCACGGCTCTCAGCAGCCGAAGCGCAGACCTGCGATCGAGGCGAAACCGTCAGTCAGAGCCAGAGTTTCCGCGCTCCGGCGCTCCGGCGCTGGGCTGCCGCACCCGTAGCTCTTCCACTCCACGCCACGCGCTGGTCGGCTCAGGAGCGAGGCCGAGGCCCTGGGCGCAGAGCACAAGGCACAAGGCACAAGGCACAAGCTGCCCGCCAAAAAAGGACCACTCAAGTTCTGTCGTGATCTTGGTGTGACGGGTCGTGATTTCGCAGGATCGAGGCAGAAGACTCCCCGAAAAGCTTCGGCTTGGATGCTTCTCGCCGCACAGCCACAGCCACAGCCAGCCACAGAAATTCGGCTTAGATAAAGCAGGAGTGGACTGGGACGAGTACTCGTCTTTCACATTCTTTCACATTGTATGCAGCGCAAATCTTATGCCGGCGGTGAAGACCCATGCTTCAGGCTGCAAGCAAGCGAGAGGGAGCGCGAAGCGCGTCACGCGGAATTCCTTTTCTTCCGCAGCCCAGCGCTCGCGCACGTCCTTCGTCCCAGGCCTCGCAGCAGCGTGTCAAGGCAGGCGGAAGACACGTGGAGAGGCCAGCGCTAATGCCTCGAAGCATGTTCGCCACGTGAAGGCCCTGCAGAAGTAACCTTGGCTCCGCCACAGGACGTTTCAAGGTGCGCACGCCAGGCCTGTCACTGTGTTGTTGATAGGTCGCAGCCTGGGTGCGTTGGGGGTCTGCTTGGAGCTCGGGGTGCAGCTGCCGCACCGTCAGCACCCAGCGCTCCTGTGCCGAGTGGAAACGCTCGAAGCTCGGTCATGTGCGAACACGCGCGATCAATGCGCCTCGTCCCCGTCGTGCCACACCTGTTCGGCTTTAGGGAGGGGGCCGGAAGAGAGCGACGAGCTTTGGGCACGAGCCCGGTGGTCAGAGCCGTCATCGAAGGCGAGCACCTTGCCGTCCTCGAAAGCCTGGACCTCTCCTGCCACCTCTAGGACAGAAGGCTTCCCGTCGCCCCTCACCCGTGCCCGCACCCTCCGCTGCCTCGCAGAAGGAACCGCTGCAGCCCACAAGACCTCTCACGAAGTGAAGGAACACCCTTGCGGCCTTGCGACCTTCGAGTTTGCCCTAACTCGCACCGAGCGAGAGGTTCACGGGCACGTTGCTGCCACCATTGTGCCTCGACGAGACCCCTGTGATCCCCTGTGCCTGCTGAATGCCAAGCATCCGGGGTGCCGGCAAGCGCACCTCGGCACTTCAGTGAAACTGAGCACTGCGAGTCATAGGCCGGGGGCCGTGCGCGGCTGCCTGGAGACAGGAGGAACACCTGACCGATTTCTGTGCCTTGCGTGCTTTCTTTGAAGATCTCCTTGGTGGTGCTGAGTCCGGGACGACGACTTCCTGCCAGGTGAGCACCAGGGCTATTTGTGCTGTCCGTCTAGCCCTCTAGTTATTATCCATCAAGAACTATTCTCAGAGCGGCATCCCAGAACACGCATGGCACAGTGGCGCGAGCACGATCTGCTACATCACTGCAACGGGAGTACGGTTTCGGAAATTTCGGAACGCACTTGCATGTTGCAGCAAAAGAGCACCTGTGCCCGGACAGGGGCCGCGAAACCGGGCGTGGGATAGTGCTGGTTGGGGAAAAAGGAGCAAATTCTCACGTGCTTGGAACAGTTGCTTTAAACAGGGGGGGAGAATTTGTTTTGCAATTGTTTTGTTTTGTTGGCCCCGGCGTGCGGGGGAGGGGGTGCGTGTGGGGGCGGCGGGGGCGGGGGGCTCGAGGTCCAAGTCTTTACGTACAAGTGGGCTTCGAAGCAATATACCTCTGGAAGCAACATACCGCATTGACATGGCTTGACTTAGATTGGATGTGATGCGATCTGTCATGTAAACATTGTATTATTCTATACTCTATATCTTATATTGATATTCATGCAGTATGATATGTCTATTGAAGTAAAACAAGCTGCTACATCAATAGCAAATTCCAGTTTTGGTAATACTGCAAGATATGTTACAAGTCAGTCTAACGTTTCTAAAACGACTCGTATTGCTGTATGATTATATGAATACTATATGGCCGAGGTTTTTTCGACCCCCGAAAGGGGTGCTTTCATGCCGTGATTGCCATAACGGACGGGGTGAGGGCATTAAAAAACCCCACATACCATATCAAGAATACGCAGAAACTGGCTAATCTGTTCATAGACAACTACTCTTACTTGCGGTTATCATTCTACACTAAGAAGTCAATATTGGTTTCTACTCTGCTTTGGCACAGAATAGTATGTTATACCATAAAGCCTTCCAGCAAGTTGTATACACCATATGATGTTGTATTCTGTTTGTTAATAACCTCCTTAGACAAGAATCCATGGTCCGCCTTGAGGACGAGGGGTTCAGACACGGCGACGGAAAAACTGCGTTTGGGAAGAAAAGACAAATAAAGCCTGGGCCTACAAAAATTGATCGAACCAAGAAAACCAGAAAGAAGCCAGCCGAACTCCGAACACGCCGTAGCCTCCGAGTTGTAGTGTATGTACGGCACCTCAGGAGGGCCAAGTCGGTTTTTGCATAAAACCTCGAGCCTCGAGTTGTGGGCACCAGACGTCTGCGCTTGGCAGGTGCTGCTGTAGCAGCGCTGCGGTGGAGGGCATCAGCGCCTTGGCCACGCGTCTCGGAGTTTAAAGGGGAGAGGACCTATGCTGGACCGAAGCAATTGAGTGCAGGGCACAAGCATCCTGATCATGTGCGGATGCGCTGGCTCTGAGCGTTGTTTGGCCGACGGGCCTTGTTCCATTGCCGGCCCACGTAGAGCTGCAACATGTCCTCAGTCGTCTTCGCGGTTGCCGCAACCACAGCTGCCGCTGCTGTGCTCTCCCACTGAGCACGAAGCCCATACTCCTCAAAAAGCCGCTAGTAAGTGGTTGCACATGGCTGCACAATCGATAATGCAGCACCCTGGCCTGACTGCTCAACCAGATTCGGATAGGCAGGATAGCTCACCTGCGTCAGATGGGTCACCCAGGCCAGCCAGCCCAAGCCCAGCCCCCGCGCCGATTTCTGCCGCAGCGCCAGCAACTCCTCTCCAACTCCAACAAGGACGGCACAGCTCACAGCACCAGCTGCGGCCTGCTGGATGATCGGGAAATGATCCTTCCAAAGACCCAGCTTCAGAGTCAAGTTACGCGCCTTTGCTGAACTTTGAGGGCAGAAAAGCACGTGTGTCATCAGCACGTCAGGGAGGCCGGTTAGACTCTCTAGCGAAGAAATGTCACCGTCACTGCCAGTGATCCCCAGAGACCTCCACCTGTGGAAACACCGCACAACTACATCGACCTACGTCTGTGTTCTCCACCCCCACTTCAGGGCGGGTACAGTAACAACACAGAAGAACCCAGAGGGTCTGTTGAGCGGCGCAAGCAATTGTGCAGTCCAGGCCGAGGCTGGATCATCTTCCGGCTTGTTTGCGTGAACATCGGAGGAGCGCCTGACGGCCTGACGAGCGCCGCAGCCACTTTGCCAGGGAAAAACCCTTCTCAGCGCCAGGAGAGCGCTGGCTCACAGGCCTGGAGGCTCCGTGCGCAGGGACTTTTCTCTGGCGGATTTGCGGGCGTTTCGCTTCAGGATTTGTGCATTGCGCAACCCTAGATTGCACGCGGCGGCCGCGAGGTCTACGAGGAAAAACTCTCAACCGTTAGAGAGATGGATACGAGCAAGAGAGGGGAGTCGTTGTCTCCGCAGCCCAGTGTTCGAGATAGAGGGGATCCCGACATTGCTCGAGATCGAGCAGGTGCTGAGTTTGAAACTCGGCAAGGCAGCAGGGCCGGAAGGGACGGTCTTACTGCGGAGGCGTTAAGGCTGGATGCCTCTGGTACCGCCCTGTCGCTCTTCCCTCTTTGCTTGACCTCCCTTGGTGTCAGTATTCGCGTGGGGGCTCCCTGATGACGTTGGCCAGAAAGGCCGGCGCAGCGCTTGACTGTGCTGCTTTCCGATCTAGCCCACAGAATCCTCTGACGCCGACTCGTTCCGGCGTTTATATCATGCCAAAAGTAGGAGTCGAGAACGCCAGCCTCTTTGCCCGCACCGGAGGCCTGGAGTCAGAGAAGGGCATTTTTCGACCTGCGCACTTCGGGTCATCCGACAGAGTTCGCTTTTGCCCGACCTGGGAGTGCCAGACGATTCAGTGTCAGAATTGGTGGGGCATCTCACCACTTCTGTGTTGCAGGACGCCAAAGTTTTCCGAGGTCAATGTGGCGAAGGTAGCCGATTTCTTTCAGGGGGTCGTGGTTTCGACTGCAACACAATTCGGTGCTTTTCCTGACAAGGCGAGGGTCGCGTCCCGGAGACCCACTCGCGGGCTTGTTGTTTGCTTTTTCGTTTGCAGCGCTGTGTAAAGCCATTGAAGCTCGCCTTGCGGCGACAGGGGTTCGGACCTACATGCCACAGGTCCGGAACGCTCCACCGTGGCACTCGTGGATGCCGGCGGAAACAGCCGGCTTACCGGCATGGGCTTGCAGTCCCACCCTCAAGCAGTGGAACTGTGTCGCACGGTGGTGACAGCACTGTCGTTGCAGCGTGTGCTATTTCAGCCGGTGTGGTACTCGCGTACGGCGAGGACAGGACGGAAGTGCTACTTTCAGCGGACTGCCCACGGCTGTGGAGCGGCCTCTGCGGACAGCTGACAGGAGCACAGCTTTGCAGTTCTGCGTCAGGAGCTACCTCTCCACTCCTCGCCGTGCCCGAGTGCAGCATGGGCCTGCCACATTGCTGCATCTACTCTTTATTCACTGGCAGGATTCTCCTGCAACCTCCTTGCAAGCAGTCAGTGCCCTTGTACCTGCGGTTCGTACAGTGCTTGAAACCCTTTCAGCATGAGCCGAGTTGGTGGCCAAGGCAAATCAAATACGCAATAGCTGCGTATGCTAAGGAGTTGGATTTATGCGCAGAGCAGTCTCCAACAAAAGACCGGGGGGACAGATCGGCAGCGCCGACTGGCTCTAGACCTGCCAGTACTGTCAGGCACGTTTCAAGTTGCATAAGCACATGGGTGTGCACACGGCACGCAAACATGGCGTGCTAAGTCCGGTACGCCATTACTCTCCGCACGCATGCTGCATGGCTTGCTTAAGGTGGTATCACACAGTGTTACGTGTGCAGAACCATTTAAAACATTCCTCAGTCCGTCTGCTGCACGCTTTCCCGCCAATGAGCATGGAGCAATTTGGAGGGCAGGAGGACGTTTCCCGAAAAAGGAAGGTCACCAAAAAACCCGCAGAACCGCCGTTGCATGCAGGTCTATGGACCGAGAAGGCCAATCTTTGCCGAGGTTGTAGGTGGTTTAGAGGAGGATGAACTCACAGTAGGTACAGTACTTGTAGGAGTGGAGTGGCAAATGTGAGGGACCGTGAGTGTTTGCTCCAGATTTCTGAATGACTCTTCCTACTTGTCATGCCTCAGAGCCCCCTTTTTCGGACGACCAGCCTATTTCACCTGTTTAGCGAGTTTGCAAGTTTTGGGTTGCGCCCAAATGGGCTCTCTCAGCCAAACCAGAATCCAGAATCAGTGCCATCAATTACAACGGCTTCCCTCCCAAAATGAAGCGGGGAGAGGTGAGTCGTTGCCAGCCCTTTGTCGACGCACAAGTTTGCGCTCGACTTTTGTACAAGCACGGGCGACACAAGCGTGTTTTGGAGCACAACAGGATTCTCACAAGAAGAAAAATGTAAAAGGACCATCCATATCTTGCCCCCGTATCCGACCCCGCAGTCTTCTGTCACGGCAAAAAAGATGTCAAGGACATGCCTCCCTGTGACCCAAAACGCGGACCAGGTTTTTTGGCTTATCTTCTGCTGCATCCAGACGATTCTTCCATCTTCTTTGGTTGTGACCGCGCACGCGGTATGGGATGTGGTCTACCAAGCCATGTAACCGAGCAAAATTTCAGACATTCAAGCTCTTCCAGCAGTCCTTGAGCCTCTGGGCGAGAGGCAGCTGCGTGGGATCCCAGAAAGGCCGATGCGTCAAACCCTGCGGGAAGAGGATGAAGAGGCGACTAGAGGCGCGATGATGTGGTCGGCTCAGCTTCGAGCGCTGATGTGCACTGCCGGTGTTTGCTGAAGGCTGTCCCAGGTGATGGGGCACTGCCCTTGCCAGGCGACTGCCCGGGCTTCCTCGAAAAGCTCAAAGGCAGCCTCCGAGAAGCGCCGAGAGGCGCCCAAAAGCGCTTTTCCAGTCCCAAAGTGCAGAAGCGTGCTCTGCGTGCTCTGCGTGCTCTGCACCTGTGTTTCGCCGGCAGCCTTGA
Organism: Symbiodinium sp. CCMP2456; assembly: GCA_905221635.1. NCBI lineage: Eukaryota > Dinophyceae > Suessiales > Symbiodiniaceae > Symbiodinium > Symbiodinium sp. CCMP2456. Next base: position 151,312 of record CAJNDV010017891.1, on the reverse strand, counting down.
GGATTATCAAAGCATTGGCGAAGTGGTAGGGCCTTGGCTCGGCGGAAGCGGGAAGCGGAGGCACGGAATCCACGGGGCCCGTCACGGGGTGGGCCCGGTGGGCTCCGGACGTCGCTCGCTCCTCGAACTCACTGCGGCTCTGGAACTCCTGGGGGACGCGACTCTGCGACTAGGCCCCGGCGCTAGGGCCGCTAGCCCCCCTGGGGCTTTAAAGGGGATTCCGCGGGATTCCGGGCTTAGCCGGGCTTGTCTCCTCCAGACAGCCGGGAGACAAAGCAATCTTCCGCATGTACCTCGTCGCACAAAGCCCAACTTCTCAACTTCGTCTCCGCTCGCGTGCGTGACTGCTTTTCGGCCTGGCGGTGAGCTTGGGCAGCTGGTAGAAGAGCCTTGGCCCCACGGCGCTGGTCAAGGCCGCATGCAAGAACTCCGCATCCTCCGAGGCCTGAAGAGAGGGCGCTTAACCTGTGATTTCTGGCTCCATCAATCTCGATCTCCGGATTCGGGCTCTTTTTCCTGTCTGCGCATCCAGTTCGCTCTCCAGGCTCTGCAGCCAGCGCGACAGCTCTTCGAAACCACCGCATCGAGCCTTAGCTCCCGAACTCGCGCTCTCTCGTCTCTCTCGCTGCGCTCGCTGCGCTCGCAACCTCCCAACCAACAAAACCCGCGCCCCGGTCACATCTATGAAACACTGTGGATCTGTTGTTGAGCTTGCACCTGCCCAAACCTCCATACCTGGTCCGTGCCTCCAACAGACGCCAGATGGTCTGTTTTGGTCCGTGGCGCGTCGCGGGGCCCCGCGCGCAGTGCGCTTCAAGAAGCCCAGGCCGAGGCAGCTGAGGCAGCGGAGGCAGCCGAGGCTCTGGCCATGGTGCTGGGCCGGTGTCCATCCCGGTCAGGGCGCAGCTGCTCAAGACCCAAGCCTGCACAACGGCAGGAAGCTTTCCCAAATGCCGCGGGGCCTCTTTTTTTTGGGTCTCCGCCTCCACCGTCGCCCGCCTCGCCCTCCTCGCCCTCCTGAGGATGGTGCAGGCCCCCCCCAAAAAACCCCGCCCCCTTCTCACGGCCCTGCCGCCCTGGCCTCACCAGCTCGCAAGAGCCAGCGGCAACAATCTGCAAGCGGCTGCGAGCGTGCTACAACAGAAGGGGCATCCCATCTCCGCTCCGCCCTAACAACGCTCCCAAGGGTTTTCAGGCCGGAGCTACGCCGCTGGCCCCTGAAAAAGCCCTCTGTGAACTCCGTTTCGGGAAAGTGCGTCCAGAAATAAAGCTGACGCCGTTGGCACTGAGCCTCTCAGCCTCCTCACCTTCCCATGGGTGGAGAGTTATGTTTGGCCTTTGTTTTTGGCTCTGTTTTTTTGGGGTTGGTCCTCTGTATTTCCACAAGGAAAACCTCTACAGTATATTTTCATGGGACATCCTATATTGCCTCTATGTTTATTGGCAAAACATTTATTTTCTATCTATTGTCTTCGGCAAACCTCGATGTATTCTCGATATTTCATGAAGCAAACGAACCCTACTACTTGCTAATTTCTCCATGGTCCACCTGTATTTTCTCTATATTGTCAGTAGGGGGGCGCAGCAAACAGAATGATCGCATGATGGGTTTCAACAAAGGAGACTCATATACTTTGAAGCAAGCTTGCACGGCTGAGAATACCCCCATTTCCAAACCGAAGCCTCGCATGATAGGATAGGATTCAAAAACACTCACATGCTTTGAAGCAAGCTTGCGCAGCTAAAACAAGCGGGGGTTGGGGAGGGCGCAGGCCCACCAGATGCAAACACAATGCTGGCATGATTGTTAGACTCATACGGAGAGACTAAACACTTTCCTATGACAACAAAGAGAAAATAGAGGCTTTTCCTGTTGGCACAAAGAGAAAATAGAGGAACATAGACTGATTGGCATAATCTAGAGAAAATATAGGTTGTCCCATGGAGATATAGCGAGAATAGAAGTCTTCCTACGGACATACAAAGAACCCTCTTCCCCCCTTTCACAAGAAAACAGACACACAAGCCAAACATAAAGAATAACAGAGGGTCGAACAAAACTTGGGTCCCCCCCTTACCATTGAGTGGGGCAGCATCCCTGTTGCTTTCCGTATTCAGACGTTGAGGGGCTTGAGAACAATCCAGCCCCACACGCTGTTTATCATCCAGTGCTGTGGCAGCCTGGAAACCCCCTCTCACCGGAGAGAAGAGGTCGTGCAACACAAGGGCTGAGCTGAGATGCGTGCCGAAACCGCCTTTCACCTCCCGAAAGGCACGCCGTCGCAGTCGCAGCCAATTCCGCCCATGAAACTGAAGACTGCAGATGACTGCAGAGCAGTGCGCAGCAGTGCCGCTGCGCTGCCGCTGCGCTGCTCTGCGCTCAGCTCCGGGCCGCGGCTTTGTGGAGGGCGGAGTGGCCGTTGAAATTCAGCAGCTTCAAGTCCAAGCCTAGGCCCGGCCGGCTCGGCTTGCAGCGAAGCGCCGAAGACTTCGTGGCCCGGGGACCCGCCCCGCCTTGGCGCTGCAACCAACGGCACATCTTCACCGATCCTGCGAGGGCCGCCCACTGCGATGCGTTGCAGCCATACCTGCGGGGGGTGGAATTCCTTCTGCCTCTCTCGCTCAGTGGCTCATCTTTCTGCAGTCAAAGCTCTTGTTTTTGGCGTGGAGATTGGCCCGCGCCTAATTACAGAGCCATGTGAGAGCCAGCGGGCAGGCTTAACCAGAAACCTACCACGCTGGCCTCGAGAAGCCAAGAGCACACTTCCTGCAACTGCCCCAATGCACCGCCCCAAATGGGCGTGCTGTGCAGCTTGTCCGCCTAAACTTAAAATCTACCTCTACAGCGCAGATCCTCGTGCTCCTGCCAAACAGCCCAGTGCAGCCTGGCATATATTCGCAGAGAAGTGCAGACTTAATTGGCTTTGCAATTGAAGGCTCCGACGGCACCGTCCCATCCCGCGTCGGGTCGTCAGGATCAAGCCGACAAACCTTCCAGCAGCACCTTCTTGCTGTCTTGCAGAGTCTTGCTTTGCGATCCCTGGCCTCTACCAACCACCGACACACACCTGAAGGCTCTCAGAACACCAGAGCTGATAAGCCGCCGTGGCCCTTCTTACCGGGGCGCTAGCTCAGGTGGCCGTTGCGTGCAGCCTAAAGGGAAGAGGGGAAAAGGGGACAAGTCGAACATCTCTCCTGTAAAATCGTTCAGTGTCTCAGGCACCCTCCCAGTGCAGCGCCTGACACGGCGCAGACGGGCTTTTAAAGCAGAGTTGCAGGCCGGTGAGCGCTCTGAGAGCTCTGCCGTGCGGCGATCCTTTTGCTGAGACATGGGATCCAGGCCCTGCCGGGTTCTGCGCTCGGCAGCGTGTGCGAGCGTGTGCGAGCGTGTGCGAGCGGGCTGCAGGGCTTCAGCTGCTGGGTCGGTGGTTGGGATAGAGCTGACACTCGCGTTACTGACGGAACACGGTCGCGACACAGACTTTCCGGACTGGCTCCACGTCTGCAGAAGGTCATGTCGATGTGGCCTCAGCCACCAGAAGCTGGCAAGTCTCCAAGTGGCCCCCACCTGTGGACGGGAGGAAGAGGAAGGAAGTGAAGGAGACAGAGAGAGCCGAACTCAGCGAGAACTCCGGCCCGGCCCCCCCGGCCTGCTGCCCAGAGCAGCGCGTTGGAGCCGTGCTGGTCGCACGTCTCGAGGTCCCACCGCGGCCGCGGCCGTGCGTGGAGCAACGCCGCCAAAGCCTTCACGTCCCCGGCCGCCGCGAGACCTCGGAGCCCGCCGGAGCCCGCTGCGTTGGGACTCCTTTGCCGAAACCACTTCCAGGAACCGCGCGCAGGCCTTCGTCCAAATGGACGCGACGACCTGCGAGTCGCTTGAAGCTCCCATTCCGCCCATGCAAGGCGTGCTCTCGGGCCCTCGGGCCTTTGCTGGGCTCCGTCTTTGGCGATGCGACGGGTGTTCGCAACGGCACGAGCTGCAGCCTGCTCCAATGCACCACGTCCAAAGCCTCCGTCACGGCCTGCGCTTTTTTGGCATTCAGTGCAACAACACTCGCAGTCATTTGTAGTCGGCCTTGCTGTGCTTCTTGCGCTGGTGGTCCTGCACTGCACGTCTGAGTCGCGTTCAAGTGCCGAGTTGTGAAAAGGGGGTGCCGGCCTAGACTCAGACTGCTTCTGCTTACACGTGCCGCCAGTCTCCGTGCCACTTGCATCACACTGGAAAGCAACTGCACGGGATGATTTCTTTTCGCGTTGTTTAGTGCGATAAAGTGGTAGATACGGCAAAGAAGAACCCCAACTTGCAATAACGTTTTCCCGAATGGGTAGCAAAAGGGTTCCCGTTTTAAACGTAATTAGGGGTTCGACGGCTAGGAGTCGACAAAATGCTGCGCTTTTGAGTTGTCGAAGCGAGCTGTTCGCCAGAATCCGCGAAGCGTCTGTGAAGCGTCCGCGCGCTGTGTCACGCCCCCGCCGGACCTTCGGGCCGAAGGCTCTTCGACGACTCGCAGGGAGGCAGCCGCGGGCGAGGGTTCAATGTGGGAAGGGATTAACCCTAACCCCCCCCCCCTAAGCGGGGCTAATTCTGGGTAGATTTAGNNNTAATAAATGGGGGAAGTGATTATATATGTATTGTACCACTGTCGACTGAGTCGCTTGATGGTGACTGGTCGCAATGATCATGGGCTGCATCTGACATGGTGGTCCTCCTGCAATCCCCATGGCAGGGCTCTCTGCTCTCTCTGCTCCGGGACCCCTCGAGCTTTGCCGAGGGAGCGGCCTGCAGACCCCGCTCGCCCACGAAGAACTGGCCGCAATCAGGGCAGAGGAGCTGTCCTGAAGCCGAGTAAAAACTCGGGGGGCGGAAATCTGGGACGCTACAGTATGTCATAGTGCATTTTCCTCCGTCCTTGCCCTCGCTGAGAGGCCATCTGCTCCTCAGGAGCAGACGCGACGCGTGCTCTCCACGCGTCTCTCTCTTTGTCAGAAAGGTACTGTCGAACAGTCGTTCCGCGTCCTTGGTCAAGAAGAGGATCTCCCCGACTCCGCTCACCCGAGCCTCGGCCCGGCTCCCCACAAGGGCGCTGGAGCGCCCCGCCCGCTCGCTGGGCCCCTGGCATGGGCCAAGAGGGCCGAGGCTGTCTCCGGCAAGTGCCTCGGGCACAAAGCCAGTGCGGAGCAAGTGCCACGTAAGCGTCAACAAAACATCTTTTAGGACGATTCTGCAGCAGTGCAGGGCACTTCCAGCACTAACGTTGTGCT
>CAJNDV010017891.1:133949-145950 GCA_905221635.1 Symbiodinium sp. CCMP2456 | reverse complement strand
TTATTTTTCATCTCGTCTTTCGTTCTTTCCTTCCTTCCTTCCCTTCTTCCTTCCTTCGTTCCTTCCTTTCTTCCTTCTCCCCTTCCTTCCTTCGTTCCTTCCTTTCTTCCTTCCTTCTTTCTGTCCTTCCTTCGTTCCTTCTTCCTTCCTTCCTTCCTTCCTTCCTTTCTTCCTTCCTTCTCTCGTTCCTTTCTTCCTTCATTCTTTCATTCTTTCCTTCCTTCCTTCTTTCCTTCCTTCCTTCGTTCCTTCCTTCCCTCCTTCCTTCTTTCTTCTTCCCTCCTTCATTGCCTTCAAAGGGACCCCAGAAAAAAAAATGACAAAAATAAAAAATAAAAAATACGCCCTCCCTGTTGGATCCCAATCCAAGCCAACAAGCGCGCATCATGAGCATCATTAGGGGCTTCTTGGGGCCAACACACGCGCATCATGAGCATCATCGGGGAGCCGTTTTTCCACTCGGGAGCAGTCTGAAGCACCACATTCAAACACCCGAAAAAGGACCCGAGCGGGGACCAGCCGAAAACCAGCACCAGCTGGGGAATAGCCCCAAATACGCGCAGAAAATGCCCACCTGGGCGGGGGCCCTTTCGGTAAGGAACTCGGCCAGCCACGGAGGCTAGCTTTCGTGACATGCGCTACACTGCACGCTCATCTCGCAAGAACCAGACTAAAGCATTCTGATTCAAGACTCTCCAAATTCAACGGTGCTGGCCTTGTGGCACTCAACAGTTTTGGCGCAGAGGGCAGGACGGGGCAAAGGGAAAGCTGGCCCCAAATTACAACCGGTGTCTCTCTGTGAAGGCCTCTCGTTGTCGCATTCGCAGTTCTGTCTGCTGGGTTGCAGGCTCCAGAAGAACCGCTGCCTTAGACTTTCAGCGCTTTCGGGTTCGGGGGGACATGAAGTGCAGAGGCATGTGTGGCAAACAGTAGCGCCAAGAACACACAGGGAAGCGAAGTCACGTAAGCTCGCACAGTAATTGAGCACACAAGCATTACACATATCACAAGTCTGCATGTAAGAGAGACTACTGCAGTATTCAAGGTGCTACGAGTATATTTCCATAACTGTGGAGTATAAACATTGCATAAATTTGTGCATGTGCGCACGATGCAGATGGTGCATAGAGTTCGCGTTTTCGATCACAGAAGAGAAACTATAATAATTCATAGGATCTGAGCCGTTTCTGTGGATTAGTCTCTGCAAAAGCTGTCGCCAGCTGAAGTCTTGGCCCCTGGCAAGTGCGGCCGCGTCCTCGAAAGTCCACCTCTTCGGCAGCCCACCTGGGCACTCCGCCGCTTTCTGCACTGAAGCGATGCGCAACAAAAAGAGACACTGCAACAATGTTGACCTCATACGAAGGATCCACCCCCCGTAATGGCAAGATCAATCGGAGAAATAATTAACTTACACACCACTCCCGTCATTGCAAAACCCGTGGGAGCGCTCAACTACACTACTCCTGCTGCTGATAGTGCTACGGCCTGATCTTAAATCTATTTTTTCTGCATCGGCTTTTGCAGAACGCAGAAAGAACCGGCCTAGGGCGGGGCACGGGATCTCGTAGCTGATGCTGCCGGCAGCTCCCCGGCGCAGCCTCTGCAGGACATCGCAGGCCGCCGTAGGCCGCATGGAACACACCGATCCAGCTGGCCCGACGAACTTTGACCGCAGTCCGCCCAGCATTCCGCGCAGCATCCCGATGCGCATCCCGCAGTCCGCTGTGCGCCTGTGGAAGGCGGTCCGGGCCGCGCGGCAGCGGAAACCGCCCGAGGCCCCGCCGAAGCGGCGCACCCCTGCTCCGGATTCGAAGACGCGAGGATGGAGAGAGAGGGAGAGAGAGGGAGAGGGAGGGAGGGGAAGCCGGGCTCCCCCTCCTTCGCCGGGCTCCAGGACCACGGCCGCCTGACACAGCAAGCAGCGGCCATGCCTTCCTGCCTTCCCCCTTTCCATCCCATCCCGGATTCCCCACCTGCTCTAGTGGTAGAACAGCCTCGCACGCGGACAACAGCAGCTGATCCAGTCGGCGGCACACTTCCTCTGAAACCTGCAGCTCAGCTCGGCTTCTGGGTGCCCCAAAAATGAGTCAAACAGCAGCAAGGCGCAGCAACGCGCCTCCGCCTTCGCCATGGCTGCGCATGACGGCTATGGCATTGCAGCTTAAGCTTTGTCGATGTTGCTGGGGCTGATGGGGTGACCGCGCTGTTTCAATGCGCAACTCGCACTCTGGATTTTGGGTTCTTGGCGGCAGAGGCTCGGGCCCCATAAGTCATAAGTTGGCGTGCAGTGCGAGCGAGGACACTCCGAGGAGGGCATCCGAGCTTCCGACTGCGAGCACCGCCTCGCGGCAAGCGGAAATTCACTTTCTTTGCGGGAGTCCTGCGCTCACTGGAGTCACTAGACTTTAGAGCCTCCAGGTGAGGCACCGCCTTCTCTAAGGCCTCGCTCGGCTCGGGCCCCGAGCCCAAGCCCAAGAGCCGCGGCGGCGAACAGAACCCTGGCCTCGGCTCCCGCGGCCGCCGCGGCCTCGGCTGCCTCGGCCTGGCGGCAGTAGAGCGCCGCCAGCTTCAGGCGCTCTCGGAGCTTCGTGGGATCCTGGTGCCAGGACGCGAATTTGAATCCCCTCCCATCCCCGCATATCCCCGGTCCCCCCGGCGCCTGGCGGATCCGCCGCTCGAGAGCGCCTATGCGGAGCTCCTGCGAGTGCACAATCCCTTCTGCGCCCTTCTGCTTCTGCCGTGTGCCTTTTTTCTTGTTGCGGACTTTGCACAAACTTCTTACGAGTGTCGAGACGGCGACCGCGACGGCCTGCGCCCAGCGTTGCACACCTCGAAGCACCTTCACCCAACATGGGTTGCTTCAGCCGGCTGCGCCAAACTCGCACGAGTCGAGGCCGGCGCTTGGATGGCCATGGGACCCAGCGAATGGGGTCGACATGCGTGTTCTATGATGGCTGCAGTTTAAGCTTGAAGTTGCTCCAGTGCAGGTTCATGCTGCGTGCAAATGTAGCTTCGCGGTGCTCTGTGACTCTGTGGATTCCAGAGCCGGCACAAAAGCTGAGCGCCGTGAGCCAGGTGAGCCATGTTTGTGTCTGAGCCCGCGACGTCGTTTCGAGCCATCTGCTCAGCTGCAGCCGCTCCTCGGGATGATGGAGCTCCCGCGGGGAGTGCCTCGAAGCCCAGGGCCTCGGTGACAGGGCCACATTCCGCGGTGACAGCACGCGCGGGTCCCGTCCCTCCGCATGCGCCTCTGCCGCTCCAGGCTGCGAGCGAAGCTCCGCGGCCGTCGAGTTCTCGACCTCTCTGTGAAGAAACGAAAGAGAGATACAGCCAACGTGGCGAGGCCCCGGCTGCGCATTGCCCGGGTCCTCCGGCGCTCCAACGAACAAAAAAAGCTACGAGTAGGTCTAGGAGTCTAGACCTAGTCGCAAGGCTTTTCTCACGGTCCTTTGGCTCCCAGTGAAGCCACTGCAAGTCCTGGTGCGACAGAGACCAGTCCATCGCCATGGCACTTCGAGCCGGAAGGGGCAAATACGGCAAATACGAAGAGCAGGGAGCGGCTCTGCAGCGCATGAGCTGCGCAGCGGCAGCGGTCCGCTTTTGTCTCGTCCGTGGGAGATGCGCAGATGTCTCACTTCAGGGCTCGCAGCGCGTACCTCGGAGAGAGTGGCGGGAGTGGCGGTAGCAGCTTCTTCAGCTGTTCTGCTTGCTGGCGCACTTGTGCGTGCTCACCAGCGCGGCCCAGAGCCCTGCAAGGCAAAACGCCAACTCCGACCTGCAGAGATCCGCTGCCACAGTGCCACAGACATCGCCACATCGCCACAGGCCGGAGTGGCGCGAAGGGGAGCTCGCAGTCCCAGAAGGCCTCAAAGGCCAATAAGAACGCGCGTGAAAGGAGCCTCGCCTCCTCGCCCACGAGCGCCTCGCCTTGAGGAGGTCCGCGAGGAATTTGCTGAACTCCAGGCGAGCCTCAGAGGGCCGCGCCGCGACGCTGCGACGCGTTGCGAAAGTCGTCTCTCAATTTTGCGGCCGTGGGGCCAGAAGCGATTTCCGCTGATCCGGCACCGTGCTCCCTGGCACCTTGGCCTTCTCGCTTGCCCGGTCTGCTTTCACCTTGCTCACCATAATCTCCACGACCGCAAGGACCAGCTGACACCAGTTTGCATAGTACCTCACATCCCACAACTCCCACAACCCGTCAATCTCAAACTCTCCGTAAGCATGGGCTCACTCGGTGCGAGGGTGCAGCGTTCCCTTCCGTAAAATACCCACCTTCTCAAGTGAGGTCCAGTCCTGACATACTGTGTGGAGAATTGGCACTGCCGCATTGCACAACCACTTTGGGTACCGCTTTCAATCAGAATGGTGGAACGTTTGCCGATTTCGCCACATCTAGCAGGGAAGCATCTCGCCAGCATCTCGCAAGAGCCTGAAAGTCTTCCGCTTCAAGGAAAACAGAGAGGTAGCATGTACCTATGATGCAACTCGAAACGATTCGAAGCAACGACGGTTGGGAAAGGTTTGTCGCTTGTCGGGTCGAGAGCTTGGCGTGGAACACCGCGCCAAGCTTAGCAGCGACGTGAAAGGGCACCCTAGCCGCCCTGGCAGTCGCACCCACTCGGATTTTCCGTGTGGGAGCCGCCGTGGGGCCTTAAGGACGAGACAATGAGGATCACCGAAGCACAGATCGCAGCTGCACCATCATGATTTGGGCAGGAACCTCCTTCCCGACTTGTAATGAAATTCAGACCACACACCGCAAGCACCGTCTCCCGATGTAGCATCATGAAAATCGTGAAAGCCACTTCTCAGCAAAGAGCAACCCCAAGATCTTCACACCTTCGGCAAGGTTTGGCCCCAAGAATACATGTAGATCCGCGCCGTCTACTTTCTGGCAGTTGACCTTCGCCCAAGTATTTGCTTCAACGCAGCGCGAGCTGCAGCCCTTAGGGAGTGGATCAGTGGATGGTCGCTGTGCGTCTGCACAGTACTCCGCTCCATGACTTTTCTGTTTCAGGCTTCTGGAGTTATCTCAGCACGTGACGACAAAGCAGACCAGCTCATCGATTTGGCCTCGAAACAACCACACAACGAGATAGCACTGAAATGACTTGACATGACTCAGATTCATCCGGATTTCTTCCGGAGTCTTGCAGGCTATGCGGACTTTAAACTCCATGCTAATCAAAGGCCACCAGATACTATGCATCCGACGAACCAACATTGCTTCTGTGGTTTATTGTGTTGCTGCAAGCTTGGCATCATTCGATCAGATGTGTTCAGCTCGTCTGGATTGTATTGGGCCATTGGGTTCCTTTCCTCGCCTCTCCTCGCCATCTCTGTCCAAGCACCCCTTCATCGCGCAAAGAACATCTCAAACAAATTGGACCAGCCAATTACAGCGCTCTAGCACATGCAAACCCAAAGACAACAGTAGCTCCTGGACCAAACTTTGACAGGCCCAAGAGGGTCCTTGGGACGGAGCTGCCAAAGAGATTCTTTGTGCAGATGATTCTGAACTCCAGGTGCGTAGGCGGGCTTATTGGGCCTTTGGTGAAACATTGTCCACATATGTCCACATCTACGGGGTCGATTCCCCCCTCTTTATGCGATCTTCCCACAGTTGCGCGACACAGCGCTTCGCAAACAGCACCGCCTCTGCCTCTGACCTCGCAGCTCGATTTTAACTGGCTTCTGCAGAGATGCGAGCAACATCTCAAACAAAATCATTGCTAAGCCCTCATCACTCGGAGCCAGATTCGGAAGGGCAGAAAGGAGAACCCCACTTCGCCAGGTCAGGCCGAGACCGCGCTCTTCTCGGGAGATCGAAGGACGCGGACGCCGGGGGGGGGGGGGGGGCNNGGGGGGGGGGGGGGGGGGGGTCCAGGAAGAGGCATGGCATGTCTTGCGGATGTGTGTGGCAGTGTTGATGGGCCCATCTTTGCAGGTCCTCGGAGATGTCTGCCACAAGATTCGCAAGGATGTCAATGAAGAGCAAGGACCGAAATGTGGGACTCCTATGAAAGGCACGAGAGGGGAGCGCTCCCAGTAGCGAGCTTCCGCGAGCTATGGAGCTATGAGCTCTATGAGCTCTCAGCCGCTCTCAGCCGCAGGCTCTTCCGCTCTTGCTTCTGCAACATCCTCGAAATGCTTCATGAACCTCGCAGCTGCCCGCAGGCCGTAGGCGCAGACTCACCTGCTGGCTTTTCCTGCCTGAAGAACTTGAAGAATCGTCGAGCTGTTGAGAGGCTCTTGGAGAGAGCCTCCAAGTGCTTGCCTCCACGAAAAACATGCGGTCACGACGTCACGACGGACACATCTCCGGGGCCCTGGCCCAAGTCTTTGTAGGCAGAGCCTCAGAAAGACTTGATTCAGGGGGAAGCTTGGAGTCCGCAGAGCGATCACTTGGAGCGTCGCGGAGCAGTGCGTAGGAAAAGAGCTTGGAGGCATACCTCTCGGCTGAGTCGGGACATTGGGACCTCCAGAAATTGCAGAAGGCAAAGGCACTGCACGATTTTTAAGAACTTCTCGCGGGTCTGCGCGCTGGCCAGGATCTTGTTTGCTGCCTGCAAACGTTCCAAAATGCAAGAAGGCACCTACAGGCCCAGCGCTTCAGTCCTTGAGGTCAAGATCCTTGTCCGAGAGAGGCAGCCTCCCAAGCAGGAAACGCAAAACAAAGCGCAGTCAGCACGAGAGGGCAGCGACGAGCACGAAGTGCCGCGCGTGCTTTTGGCGCGCGCCTCAGTGGAGAACCGGCTTCTTTGCTTGCCGCCATGGCGGCCCAATGGCGGCCCCGGGGCCCCTGTAAGCCAGTGCAGCAAAGCAATCGCCTTGCAGAACTTCCCCGGAACCCGCCGGAACCCCGTCTTCTGACTGGTTGTGGTGTCAGTCCAACACGGGCAAAGCCTTCTCCATTTGCAGGAATCCTACGGTCGGGTCTGGTATTCGTTTCAGTCTCGCTGCAGCGAGGAGGGGGGTCCAATGGGGTCTTGTGCTAGGCTGCAAATTTCCTGGGCAACAGCACTGCTGCAGTTCGGTTTTTTTTTCCGCTCGATTCCACAGTTCAAGGTGACTGCTGAGACTCGATTTTCGGGTCGTCGGGAGGATCACCGCCTGACAGGACCCTGCTCGACCCGTGAAACCAGCGAAGCGCTCCGGCGGGCTGGCAGTTGGTGGGGCCGGTCAGTTCGCGACTTCGCGAGCTCACTTCTCCAGGCGGCCGTCGTCAGCTACGCTTTCTCACCAGCTACGTTCTCTGCTTTTTCTTCGTTTCCAGGTGACCAAATGCCCGCGCTCATTTCTTCTGCTCCTCGCTCGGCTCGTCGACACTATGAGGATCCTCATAATGCGTCTCATGCCTTAGAGCGCCATCAGATGGGATGTCGCGTTACGGGATCAAAAGGGAACCATGCTTCTGGGCCGGTGGCGGTGTAGATAAGCTCGTACTCACGCGTGATCGCCTGACATTTCAGTAGCTCTCTCACGCAAGCGTCGCTGATGCATTTCCGGTTCTTGTGTTGCACCTGTGAAGTGTTGCCCCCTACGCAGACTTCACACAATCGTGCCACAACCCTCGCCCTCTCTCTCTCGCTCTCTCTCTCTCTCTCTCTCTCTCTCTCTCTCTCTCTCGCTACTAGTACCAGGCCAGAAAGGGCAAGGTGGTCCCCCCCCACCCCCTCTCTCTCTCTCTCTCCCTCCCTCCCTCCCTCCATGCAACACTGACATTTTGCTCTGAGGACCGTCTTTGCTCAAGCGGCTGCTTGCTTTTCTTAATATGCGCGCGACAAGGTGGCTTGTCCATTGTCCCCATCCAGCGAACTGAGGTGACGCATGCTCCCTCGCCTACCATTGCCTTTCTTGACTAGGCCCAAGAACAAGGAAAACAGGAATCCAGAACTGTGCCCCTGCCCTGGAAGCCTCCGTGCAGTCGACCAGCAGCGCCTGCCTCAGCACTGCACGAAGGGCAGGCGGCCTAAGACCCGTCGCTGGGCTCCGTTCTCCAAGGCGCCCGAAACCGCGGCCTGAGAAACAAAGCGTCGCAAAGAGAGAGAGAGAGAGAGAGAGAGAGCGAGCATCGGGGCATCTCGCGCCGCCGCCGCATGCGACGCGTCCTCTTGCGACGCGTCCTTCGGCTTCAGGCTCGGTCACGGCACGCGCGCGGCGGTGTACGTTCTCGTTGCTGTGCCTACTCATGCGTCGATCTCGGCGAATTTTGTTGGTCTCAGTGATCCTGAGCCGGTCCTGAGCGGCTTTCAGCGATCCTCTCCAACTAGTGCTGAGCTGCGCGGTGCAGTTTGCACTCATTCACATTCCTTTCTGGCTACAGAGCCTAGGCTGCACGGCTGCGTTTGCTACGCATGCCCAGGAAAGCCAAATAGAATTGACTTTGGTTTTGGCTTTGGCTGTCCTCGTCGCTGACGACTGCAGCGCAACCGTGTGACTTCCAAGACCTCTGGCGCCTCGCAGAGAGGCCACGAGGCCACGGAGGAGGCTGCCCAGGCAGCGCACGCGCGAAGTTGAATTTGAGGCTCGCTTTGTTTAAGTCCCACCCAGAAGATGAAAACTGCCCATTCAACTGTTATAAGGCTTAAGGACACCTGGACCTCGAAGGAGGGCATGTCACGAAGTCGAGGTGCTCCTGGAGGCCCCCTGAGGCCCCTGCCGGCGGACTGGCTTTCAAGGCCTCCTTGGCGCGCTCGATCCTTTGAGACTGGCACAGCTGCACGTCCTGCAGAAGGCGGGGGCCCGGGCCCAGAGTGCCAAAGCGCTTCTGACTCCCCTTAAGCCTTAAGCGGCTGTCCTTTTTGGCAAAGTGGTTGGCGCAGGCCAGGCAAACGCACCTGCCAAAGAGGCTGAGCCGCGTTCCGGAACAGCCGCCTCGCAACCCGGCACCAGACGGCGAAGCAGGGGATGGAGATCAGGAAGTAGAAGGCCGCCAGATACATCTGACGCGGAGGAGCGCGCGGAGCGAGAGGTGCAGAGAGCGACGCTTGCAGAGGTGCAGAGAGCGAGGCTCCGCGAGATGCGGGGCCCGGGGGCGGGCGGGGGCCTCCGGGAGCTGAGCGAAGCGCAGGTGGTAGAGGAGGTACAGCGAGGCCTCGCTCCGCTCCGCTCCGCTCCGCTCACTGACACACTCGGACTGACGGCTCCGGGCCAGCTGAAAGACGGTGAGCAGGCCGTAGATGAGATTCACAAAGCCCTGCACTGTGGGCGGCACTCGCGGACGACGTACTTCACTTTGTCAAGCAGTCTCCGAGCCTGAGCATGTCTCGCCCGCCTGCAGGGGAGTCATGAATCTAGTTCCTAAAATCCAAAACCTGTGAAGAAATCAAAGAAAGCCAAAAACCCGGCCAACACTGTACAGTCTGGACCAGCGAACCATGGCTTTGCGGCATGACCTCCGAAGCCTGGAACGAACACATCGCATTTGCATGCTTTCGCCATGTCAGTACCACGTATCAGAAGTTGCTCTGAGCCACCATCTCCCAATCGCATCACTCAAGACACGAGCCCCGAGCACAAAGCATGTGCTAAGGCTAAGGAAGAACAGATGCTTACTTAGTTGAGTGCTAGGTCCGCTAGGTACGTCGATGTGATCTAATGCGTCATAATTAGGAGGAACTTCTGATGAGGACGGGATGCTTTTGCTGAAGTAGTAGGCATACCCACTGTGATCACGAAGTCTTTTCGGGGTAGTCGAGCAATGCACAGTTACAGAGTCACACAGAGTTACAGATGCAAGGAAAGGCACTCACGTCCGCGGGCGCGGCCTGGTCTGGAAGACGGTGAAGAGCGAGCAGAGGAGGATGGGGATGGAAGCGCAGGTGCCGAGCCTCGGCGCAGATCACACACCGAAACGGGCTACGGCGGCCCCCCTACATCATTGGCAGCTTTGCAGCCCAAGCATGGCCACGGGGTTCAGGGTGATGAGCTCCTGCACACGGCTTGCGGGGCAGAAGCGGGGCTGTCGGGCTGTCGCGCTGGGCCCCGAGGCGAGGGGCCCAGCCTTGAGGAGCACCGGAGCTGCGTCTTCCACCACGCTCGGAGGAGCCATGGCCGCATCGCAACTTGCGTTCTCCTTCCGGCGGGGCCGGATTCCGGCCGGATGCCCAGCTAAACTTCGCTGGCCTCTGCACGCCGCGATCGCCGCTGATCAAGCACGAGGCGCTCCTCCGTGGCCTGAAGAGCCCGCGGAGACCGAGACCTCAAGAAATCCCCCGTGCGCGCGCCTGCAGGGCGAAGAGGTACCAAACCAGGACGGCTGGAATGACCGTGTGGCAAAACCTGCCCGCAGCTGCGAGGAATCGCTTCACCGGATCCGCATCTTCGGGTCCCGGCGCAAAGTAGTAGAAGGGGTGAATGATTTGCATCCTGTCACTGAAAAGGGCTTTGATAGGGAAACGGACCATGCCATGGGGTCGCTGCATGAAGAGCAGCTGAAGACAATCCAGAAGCCTCACAATGGCGAAAGCAAGACAGAGGTCCCCCTGACCTCCGCCCTCCCCCCCCCTTTTCTCCCTCGTCCATGTCGAGTTGAGCGACCAGAGGAGCATCCAAAGGGGCAACAAGAACAAGCATGGCCTCAGCTCTGGAGGGCCGAGGCCCGTGCGACTGCGGTTCGACTGCCAAGCTAAGAGCCAGACTTCAGCAAAAACTGCCGAAAGAGCCTCGTGCTCGCGGCGTCACCGAGAAAAGGGAAGGTTTCTCGACTCTGCTCTTGAGACTCTTTGAGGCTCCTGCTGCTGCCGAGGCCTCAGAACGGGTCTCTTCTGCGGCCTAAACCCAAACGCTCCGCTCCCTGTGCACGCCCAAGCCAAGCTCGAGCTTCTGGGGCGAGCAACAAACACCCCTAGCTCGTCCTAAACGTGGACATGGGTTCCGTAGAGCAAGGCAGCCACACTGCCCTCTGCCACAAAGAATTTCAATTCATGGGAGTGGCAAGTCTTCGTACATCGACCGAAGATGACCGATGGAATAGGCACTTGAACCATCAACCGCTGTTCCAGAGCCACTGCCTTCAGCATCGAACGCTCGAAACGTCGTCCTGACCGCCCGGGCCACATTCCTCGGCCTCTCGTCCTCGAGGCTTTCTTCAAGTCCCAACAGGGACAATGAAGCTCCCGTGCTCCCATGCTCTCCAAACGTGCAGAGGGGCGATCCGGACGGGCCACCGAATCAGTTCCGGCCAAGAAAAATTTAGGGGAGCAGAGCGCTCGTTTTTGCCAACGCTTGATGCTCAAACCACGGAGGAAATGCGATCAATCGCCAGCGTCCATTGAGGAGCAGATTGGAGCCTCGGATGATCCGATGGTTCTTCAGGAGCCGGTCCAAGGACAGGAGGTCTCCGAAAAGGATAGAAGGCTGCGCAGCTAGACGTGGAATGGATGTGACCGTTCGGAGTCAGCCCCAGGCTGAAAGGGAGGTGGAGAGCCAGGAGGAGGAGGAGGAGGCTCCGGAGCTGATTCCAGTGGATCGGATGAGCCAAGTGGAGTCGCTGCTAGTGCAGATGATTGATGAGAATAAGGCGCAATCCCGATCTCACTCCAGCTACCATAGCGGCATGACAAAATTGCCTGGTAGATCACCGTTTTCCCCAGCTGCGTTTGTGCCGAGAGTAGATTCGGAGATGCATAGGTTTTTGACGGCTGATTCCCCATGTGCTGCGGGGTTTATCTGACACGGGCGTAAGAGGAGTGGGTGGAGGTAGGGAAAGTGGCCAGGCAAGACTTGGACATCGGTCCTCCTCAGATGGGCACACGAGGAGACGTTTTTCAGCTTGAAAGAAATGACAGCTCGCGAAGAGCCTTCTCACAGCCAGTGTGACAGCTCGCAAGGAGCACGGCTCGCAAGTCGCAGCTGCCTGCTTAAAACAGTCGAAGCCGATCGCGAGGGTTGAGGGTTTGGGCAGGGTTAAGGTTTAGGAAGGACGGGTTTAGGACACACACACACACAGATATATATATATATATATATATATATGGTCGCCCCCCCCCCCCCCCCT
>CAJNDV010017891.1:119714-133849 GCA_905221635.1 Symbiodinium sp. CCMP2456 | reverse complement strand
ACTGTCTCCCGTACTCCCAGCGCTTTATCCCATAAACACATTAGCGCTCGTTAGTGGCGGCAGTCGTGACAACTTTGCCGGCGGACACAGCAAATCCGTGGCCGCAGTGTCGTCGGTTGCCTATTCGTCCATCCCTTTTGCTCGAAACGATCTTTGCTCCACAATGCGGACATTTGTACTTATACTACAGTTGTGTCGGTTGTCGATGCGTCCGGTCTTCCTGGTCGATTCCACTTTCGCGTCGCAGTACGGACATGCGTACGCGTATTTCTTGTTCTCTCCACCTACTGCTACCACAGCGCCCGCTGCGACGCTAAATCGGTGTCCACAGTGGTGTCGGTTGTCGATGCGTCCGTTCTCCATGGTCGAATCGACTCTTGCATCGCAGTATGGACATGCGTATGTGCATTTCTTGTCCCCTTCATCTCCTGGAATTACAGCGCCTGCAGCCACCGTAAATGTGTGTCCACAGTGATGTCGGTTGTCGATGCGACCGTTGTCTATAGTCGAAGTGACTTTTTCTTGGCAATGCGGACATTGGTATGTGTAACTCATTTCCTTCGCATTTGCTGCGATTACGCGCCCGTGTTTCACTTCAAACCGATGGCCACAGGTTCGACGATTATCCACTTTGCCGTCTCGTACGGTGGAGTTTACAGTTGCGTTGCAAAGGGGGCAGTGATATGTGAAGGGCGCGAGACTGGCCAGCGATACCAGGCTACTCGGCTTGCCGCCTCGCTGATTCTTGGGCAAGTGTCATAGCAGGTCATGTCGCTTATCTTTGTCGGGCCGACATCTTGTGCGAATCCGCCTGTAGTAGTCGCCTCAATTTTTGCACCACAGCGACCGCACAGCACTCGCCGCTTCTTTCGACATGCTTCGATCTCCTGCCGCACTGCCTCTAAGACGCGTTTCCGTCGTGCCTGGCGCGTTTTCTCGACGCGGCGACGGAGACGACGGCGGGACCGGAGCCCGATGTGTTGGAAGTGCAGCGCGACGCGGCAACCCGAGCAGACGCGGTCTCTTTTGGCGCGCCCAGTGTACGCAGATTCGCCCGACCAGTGGTCGCAGGTGCCACATTGGCGTTTTGCTGTGCACATGAGGCACGTCGTTTGCCACACATGGAAATTCACAAGCTTGCCGGGGAACGCTTCAGCAGCTTGCCATCTCTGACACCGGCAGCATCGGTACGGAGTGCCTCGCTCTCTATAGGTCTGTATACATTCCTTGCAAACGGCCACATCTGCTCTTTTCCATTGATATGCTTCCACTCGGGCCACTCGTGGGACCTCGGCCCCACCAGCACTCATTCCGAACTTCGAGTAATTAGTCCGGTTCTGCTTAAACCCAGCAAAAACATCACCTAGCGCTGCCTCCTTCACTTCAGGAAGTAGCCGTCTACCATCGTCGTCCAACAGTGACGGCCGACTTCTCTGTAGGACGACCTCGGCCTTTACTCGGTCGCTATGAAATGTTTTGGCAGCAGGCAGGAACGCAAAGACCCCACCATTGAGGGCCTCTCCCGATTCCAGCGTTCCTGGCGAAGCTTCCCCCGCTAGGGAACCACCACCCACGGAGTCGCACTGACACCCTGTTGACTCAAGGCTGTTTGGTATTCTGACTCCCTGACAGCACCATTATCGTCCGGCTCTCCGACTTTGACAGGTCGCCTTTTCCGGGTCAACGAGTCCATGAGCTGGCAAACACACGTGTGTTACTATGATCCCAACTTGCAGCCCTTTGCACAGCTCGACCTACGGCTGATAACCTACGTGAATTGAAAGATGAAGATAACACTTGAGGAAGTTAGAGAATGCCCACTTGACGATGAGAGCTCGCTACTGGAACACCACGATCTCAAACAGGGCCCAACCTTTTCTCGACGCAAAACAGCCTCGGCATGTCCGATGGTCCTGTGCCTGGGAGCTTGGCTTCACGCACTTAGCGTTTAGGGCTTTCGGGTTTAGGGCTTAGGGCCTCCCAGGACAAGAGTCGACAGCGACCTCAGCGACTCGCTGGCAGGGATCCCAGGACATTTGGAGCGACGACGCATTATCGGGAGCAGGGACCTCGCGAAACCTAGCTCCATCTTCCGGGAGGGCCACATCATGAGCATCAGGAGACTCGGAAACCTCAGGCTTATACACCCTAGTGGCGACTTTGACTTTTCCTTGGGGGTTAAGGACACCGACGGCATTTCGCTCGAAGGTCTGAGACCGCCAGGCATGCACCGCGGCTTGAAATGCTAGGGGCCAAAGGCGCTTGTTGTTGCCAACTTGCACCTGATATTTGCGAGTTTGGGTCTTGAGCCTCCTACCTGCATTTTCAGCTTTACCGGCTGATTTGGGTTCTTGGGTCCAGCATGAGTAAGAGTCCAATCTCGCTCATCAGGGGGGCCCGTGGTGAATTCTGTACCTGAATCTGTGTGGATTCTGGTCAGGGGGAACCCATACCTTTTCATCTCATTGGCTATGGAACTAACCGCTTCTGCAACCTCATACGGTCGTTTCGACTTCAATAGCCGAACTAAGGGGACCTCTATAAACTTCAACTCCAAATTATCCTCCTCTGGCCAGCCCATCACTCACGGCATCATCTGCTACTGGGGGCTCAGGGCACTCAAGAAGATTGTCCAAATCCCTAGCCAATTCATCATCATCAAACGCCCCTCCACCGAAAAGGTGCCGCTCAGCCTCCTTTCGGCTTTTCAAACTTATTGACATACCCACTGCGCTTAACCGCTTAACATCATCCCGCTGCTCTTCAGACAAGAGAGGTCCACCAAACCGATCCAGAGGCAACACATAAACTCCGACCAAAGCGAAATGCCTTCGAAGCGATATGTCACCAACACCTTTACCGTAGGGCCCTGCCAAATCCAAGCTTAGACTAAATGCTTCAGGAATACGGACCCTTCGATGCGGGCGCTGACACGCCTGTCCGAGTACACAGTGTGGGCACCCGCGGTACGGTGGCCAGTGACCCCGTTTAACATGCGCCTCGTAGTCAAAGGAATCCGATCAAACCCCGGCACAGAAACAAACTCATCGGCAACATGTTTCAAGATTCCCGGAGCCCACGAATCCGAGAAAGACGAAGCTTGTGTTGCTTGTGGCCCCGAGTTTGCTTGAGCTCCGGGTCCACTCAGTGACCCTCTCGGGGCGGTGATGATAGGAAGATCCGTGCCCAACACCGACCTGGAGCGGGGCAGGCTCTGTATTTAAGTCTGCAGGATTTGGGGGAGCTGTGGAACCATGGCACTGAAACGCCGCGAATCCGATTTGTACAAGGGAGCCAACATGCAAGCAAGCGTCTGGGGTCGCATTTTCTCGATGTTGTGTTGTTATCGTTTCGTTTGGAAGTACTGTTCGACCTGTTACATCCAGTGCCCAGCGTGGGAATCCTTTGGCCCCAAGACAATCCGAACGGGATGCTGGAGAGAACGGCGAACTTTCGGCAAGTAGAATTAGATTTCGGGTCTGGTTGATCATCTGGTGCTTTGAAGTTGAATACATCCGGCCTGTCCCCTTGCCCACCCGCCCTTTGTTCACGAGGTTGCGATCCAACCTCGCTGTGCGCTGCTGGGGCTGCCGGGGCTTGCTGTCTTGGCCGGGGACCTTTGCCCGCCATGTATGCTGCCCCGCAGCTGCGTTCGAAGCTTTGCGTCACACAATCTCCCCACATCTCAACCAAAGCATGTGCAATTGGCTGCGGGTGGTGACGGAAGAGCAACAGCAAAGCATGGCTACATAACTGCGGAGCTCTCGGCACCACACCTTTCTTCGTGAGGCTGCATCAGAAGAACCGGGAGCAGCGTCACCCTCACAGCCACACGGGGCTCAGAGAGCTGGGCAGCGAGGAGCCGGGCAGCACAGGCGCGGGCCATCCGAACATGATGCCACAGACCTGAAAGGCCCAGCCGCGACAACCGGGACGCTGATCGCCGCTGATC
Source organism: Symbiodinium sp. CCMP2456 (assembly GCA_905221635.1). Lineage (NCBI taxonomy): Eukaryota > Dinophyceae > Suessiales > Symbiodiniaceae > Symbiodinium > Symbiodinium sp. CCMP2456. The sequence continues at coordinate 129,897 of CAJNDV010017891.1, read as the reverse complement.
CTTGAGGCCACGGCGGTCCAGCGCATCAGGATCTGTGCTTCTTCGTCCTCCGGAAGCGCAAGCCGGAAAGGCCCGCCAACCCCCGGCCCCCGCCCGTGTGCGAGGCGCCTCCATGGCGAGGCAAGCCTCTGTTGAAGATTTGAGAGGGAGAGATTCGGAGGTGAGAAGCGTGGGGTGAGCGTGGGGCCCGTGCCACTCGTGGAGCCGCAGGCCGCCCGCCCGTCGGAGCCCCTGCGAGAGCTGAGAGACAGAGAGAGCTGAGCTCAAGTGTTTTGGAGTCTGTGAGAGTCCCATCTGCAGAGCAGGCCTTCCTCCACGGCTCCCAGAGTGGAAACGGGACCTCTCACCGCTGGATCGCTGAGACTTCCACTGCTCCGCACACTGCCACTGCACACCTGCAGTCGCCACAGGAGGGACCTCCGCACCGAAGACACCTCGAGCGGCGCACCCCGAGTGACCCATAACACCAAGCGTGCACTGTAGACTGTAGCAAGCGTGGGGCTCCCCTCAAGTCAGCTGAAAAAAGTCGCCGCCTGCGTCCAGCTCGCTTGGGTGGAGGCCGTCATCTTCTCGTCGCACCCAGAGAGTTACCTACGGCGAGAGACTCGGAGTGGGCTCCGCTTCTTCGGGGCTTCGGCCTGTGGTTTGAAGAGCTGCTGCTGCATCAAGCCCACGTCGGCGTACCTGAAACCGTTCCCGCGACAGCGGATCTGGGCCGGGGGGTGCTTCGTTAACTCGGTCCTACCCCTCTCTGAATGCCGGGTCACACGTCGTTCACAGCCACGATCGCAGAGCCCAGCGCCACCTCCAGAGAGCGGCAGAGAGCGGAGCGGATGGTGAGGTGGAAGGGCGCGCCTTGGGGAGGGGCCGCGCGCCGGGCGGCCTGCACCATCTGCGATCCCGCCCTCCGCTTCTCCAAACTTCTCGCGTCCCTCAAGCGCCAAGCGCTTGATGCAGCCCGGGCCCTCTCAAAACGGCCTCGGCGACGGCGACGCGGCGACGCCCGCGGCCGCCTCGCCTGCACGGGGCCCAAATGAGGAGAGGGGGCCAGGGCCAGGGCCAGGGCTGGGCCGTGGGCTGGCCATGGAATGTATGGAAGGTGCTACAGAGGGACTTTACAACGGCTGCGGCTCGCCGCGATGGGCTCGCGGGTTTTCGACTTGCCTGCGACCGCGGCGTCTTCACCCAAGGCCTCGCGTCGGCGAGGATTCGGAGGTCGCAGCCCCCTGAAAACCCGAGAGGCTGGGAAGGGCCCATGTGATGTGATCATGGCCTGCTCGACAAGTTCCTGCAAGGGCAGAGAATCGCAGCGGGGGCATTCTGGGCATTGGTCTCATTCGTCCTCTGGGGACAGGTCATGGCTGCGATGATTCCAGCGATCCAGCAAGGAGTCCCTGCGAATGTCCTCGGAGAAAAAGCTGGCTCTTTCATGGCGGAAAACTCTGCCGAAGACGCTCAGGCTCTCCTCCACCACCAGACACTCCAAACCATCGGAGCCTCAGGAGCGCAAGCGCCGTGCAAGGCAGCATGGGCCCAAGGTTTTTCTGAGCTCAGAAACTCGGACGAAATCCAAGGCCTCACAGAGATTTCGCGGGCTTTAGTCACCTTGAGTCTCTCCGGAGTGATTTCGGGGTCCGCGCCATAGAGCTGGCAGTCCTCCCGAGCAGGAAACCGCAGACCGCTCTCTCTCTCGCCGGGCCCGTCCGGCCGCCCCCACTCCTCGAAGCCGGGATCTTTACGAAGCTCCACCTCCGGCGAAGCGAGCGAAGGAGCGAAGGAGCGAAGGATTCATTGAAGCCTTCATTGCATGGAACCGCCCCCGGCCCTTCCCGGCCCTCCGGCCCTCCCCTTCCCCCCTTCCGCCTTTGTGAAAAGCGAGGGCTCGTGCTCGTGCTCTGCAGGGTGCCTGAGTTGATGCCTCGGGATCTTAAAGACAGAGGATCAGATCGAAGCATCTCTGCGTCTCTGCCCGTTATGCCTCCATGGTGCCCCTGGCGTGAGTACATGGCAGCTGCAGTTGCGGCGCAGGACCCGCAAATGAGCATCTCCACCGTGGCCAGATAAAGCACCTGACTCAGACTCGCTTGCAGACACGGAGCGCCTGCACTGAGAGGGCACCAGCGGTGAGTCCTCCTTGAATCGGAGCCGTTCATACTCCTCTTCTGTGGCCTTATTGCGTGCTGGGCGTGCTGGGCGTGGGCGTGTCTGGCCCATGCCAAGCCTCTTGGGACCCCTCTGCTCTCAGGTCCAGATCTTCCTCTCCAGATCGGACGAGGCCTCAGGCGCGGCACTGGCCCCAAAGCCTGGGGCCCCCAAGCTCCAGCACGGTTTTTCAGATCCGAACAGAGGACCGTTACTGCAACCATGCACACCAGCGACAGCTTCATGACAGCCTGACCAAAGGTGCCTTCCTCACTTCTACGCACCTCTCGCGCACCGGGAAGCCGCACTGGTTGCCGGGTTGCAGGTGGCCGTGCTGTGTGAGGCGTTGACGCCCAAACCATCCCGACAAGACTTGCTTCAGCTGGCATTCAGAAGACAACCGCCACATGCGAGCACTTGAGTCCTTGGAAATGAATTCCTCCGTAGCAGGTTTCCAATTGGTTTGCTGATCCAAAAGCAACAGTGGCGGGCAGCCGTCAGCTGAAGACATCATTTCGGCGTTTGTGGCCGCTTGTCAGCCTGAACAAACAATTTGGGATGGCTCGGTGGTCAAAGCCTGCCTTAAAACCAAAGGCTGCCAGCTGTCAACGAAAGATTCGTTTGCGTGGCTTGGTGGCCAAACGCTGCCTTTAACCTTACAGCCCGTTCTCGGCGATCTACGCAGACAAAACGCCAGCGCTGTGAGCCAAAGAAATTCGTTTGGGGATGGCCAGCTTGGCAAAGCCCCGTTTGTGGCCAGCCGTCGGCTGAGGAAGCTCTCCCTGACAGATTCGTACTCGAAATTGCGCCAATTTGGGTGGCCCTTCCTGTGCTCCCCACCCCAAAAGCTTTCCCGCAAAAAATGACCAGAGTCGGGAGGATTCCTGAGCGCGGCCCGAAGGGCTCCAACGAAGTTGCGCGCAGGATGGCGCTGCATGCGTTAGCCGGTTAGCCATGGTTAGCCGGCAGTAGCAATGCACAGCTTTCGGGGAGCGCTGTTCTGTGCGCAGCGGTGTCGTGCTAGCCAGTTCTCTTTACGAAGAGAGCCCCAGACCGCGAAAGGACCGCGATCGCGTGTGGCTTGGAAAAGACGACATAGACGCCAGCGCCCGCCTGACCGAAAGAGAAGTTGACCTGTTGCTGTTGGTCCAGAACTTCTTCCTCGCCGTCCTCCTGAGGAAAGCAAATCGCTCTGCATATCTCTGCAATGCTCTGCTATGCTCTGCTGCTCCGCTGATGCTCCTGCCCCAAGCTCCGGTAGCGGCTGCGCTTGAAGCATCGCAGAGATCTGACGACCTGCCAGCCGCTGCCCACGGTTTAGTTTAGTCTCCCCAGCTGCAGCTGCGGGCGAGATGCCGCATGGAGGCATGGGATCTGCCGTAAGTGCAAGGAGGCCACGTGCTTCAATCGCCTCGAACTCGAGTTCTGTCGCTGGGAGTCGCTCGTGCGGTTCCCTTATACGTGCTGCAAGTCTGTGAGGCCCAGGGACTTTCGCCATGATTGGCGGTCGCCCAAGGACTCCATCTGAAAGGGAAAGGACGGCACAACTGAGCCCCATGTCCTGCGAGGAGTGCAGGAGTGCAATCCCAAAGCAGGGCAGAAGCTGCCCTCAACGACAGCGCAAGGTTTTCGTTCCATCGCTTACGCCCTTCGCATCACCTCTGAGGACTCTGTTGTATGTACAAGGCCACAGGCGAAGAGAGCCCTTGATTCCCTGATCTTCCTGGGCTTTGGCTACAAAGGCACTCCTCGCAGCCTCGCAGTCCCTGGGCCGTTTTGGCTCGGGGCCGGGCCGGGCCGGGCCGGGCCGGGCCGCCCTGTGTTCGGGCGACTTCGGCCTGCTGAACTCGAATCCTCAACATGAAAACACAAGGGGCGCGGCTGCCGGCGACGGCGGGACCGCGCCGACCGCGGGAGTCAATCTTCGATGTGGATGACCACCGCCGTGTCTGCGAGCACAGCAGACTCTGCAGAGCAGAGGCGCAAAAGGCTCGCGCTCGCATTCCATCGGCCTCGCAGGAGCCACAAGTCCTGCATAGAGAAATATCGAGTTTGCAAGGGCAGCTGCTTGGAAGCCCCTTTCTCTGGGCTAAGAAAGGTTCCTAACAGCTGAAGCCTTCACCGCCGTGGCAGCCTCTGGTTGGCTTTCCAAGGGGCTCGGCGTGCACCACTTTCAAGGGCTTGCCAGGTTAACACGCGTCGCTACGCCGATCGCGCCGATGCCTCGAGCCTGCTTGCACTTCTGAGAGGGTGCAGAGGAGGAGTCCTGTGACTCGCAGCTTCCCATTGGCAGTGCGACATTGTCAAGCGGCAGCACCCTCAGAAACCCAAGAGCGTAGCGTATGAGACATCTCGAGACGAAGTGAATCTTGAGGCTGCCACGTGCAAGACCAAAGACCGGCACCTTGGGCGAAAGCAGACATCGCTAGCAGGCAGCAAAAGCATGCATAAAAGCGCCGCTTTGCCTCCAGAGTGAAAAGGGCTTCGTGGCAAGAGAGGGCAGCTGAAGTGGTGGCTCCTGGACCCTGAAGCATGCTGCCTCTCCTGCCAGTGAGAGAGAGAGAGAGAGAGAGCGAGAGAGAGAGAGAGGGTTTAGTTTAGGGTCTGCTCATGCCATCTCTCTGTGTCCGTCCTTGCCGGCGAGGAGGCTCATGGCCGTCTTGGCTCCCGAGCCGCCCTGGCCCTGGCCTCTCTGCAGGCCCAAGCCTTGCAGCCCTTGCCCAGCATGCCGCCGCCGGAGAGCCTCCGGCATGCCGGGTCCCCCGCAGATCAGCAAAGTACTCCAACAAGTCTTGAAACCCTTAAGAACTACTCGAAGTCCAACACAGGAGTTTACGTTTAGGGTTAACGGCCCGGCACGGACAGTCACATCGCACGTCTTCGGTTTTCTCATGTGTTTCACACAAAAAACCAGGATTGCGAGACCCAGAAGGACGGCACCTCGATCGTGACCGTCAAACTGTCAAACTGGTGTTGCTAAACAACACGCTATGAAATCGAGACAGGCTAAAGATCGTGCCCTCACCATGCGGAAGAGCACTTGTGACATTTGTGACAGAACAAAGTTCCGCTGTGACTGCCCATCGGTGACACAGCTAAAGCCCTCCTCGACCTGCTGTGACCTGCTGCCCCAACACATGCAGTAAAATCATCGATCAATACAGTTCACAACACAACACGACTTCGTGTGCACTGCCATATTCTGATTGGATTCGGCAGCCAGAGTGAGAGCACCGAGAGAAAGGAGAGAATCAGCGCTCTGCCGGCATCATGATGCAGTTTGCAGCGGTCTACGAGTATAAATCGCCGAACAGCATGGCTTGGTATCATCGGTAACGCGGAAGCGGATGGTGTTGCAGCGGTCTAGCTGGGACTGGAAACTTCCGGTCAAGCTTTGCTTGCGGCTCCATACAGTAGGCTGAACTTAGTTGAAAAGCTGGTGGCCTTGTCTGCTCAGTGCTTGGCGATCCCAACACTTGTCATCAGACTGAAATGAGGCAGGAAAAAAAGGTTTCGGCGCAGCTCGCGGAGCTGTAGTTGATGCAGAGGGTGCCGAAGGCCATGTGCTCCAGCTTGAGGATGACCAGTTTTGATGATTCCATTGGCTCGACCAACGGTTTGCGTTCTTGTTGTTCCAGTTCTTTGTATAGCGACCGGAGGATGTTTCACCTAAGGTTAACACGGTTCCTGGCAACTGGTCTCAATGCTGAACGTTTGCGATGCGCGTCAGTAGAGCGAAACACAGACACATGGAACCTGCCTAACAATTTATCGATCAGGATCTTGGTTGTGCTGTGTCGAGGGTGAACCGGTCAGGGTTCAAGCTAATGGAACCGATCGGGGTTCAACGCAGTAGCCACTGATACCGTAGACGGCACATTGAACGAAAAACCGTCTAGATACACAACTGCGCAATCCTCCCTCGGATTGGACATGTTCCTTGGACTTTGTCTACAGAGGCGAAGATGTTAGGCCACATTGGCGGTAAACAAATGGAATCACTGAAAAGGCAATCACTGAAGACAACTGATGCTGAAATCGGCTTCCACTCGGTACAGCGCTGGTATGTGGAGAGGCCGTTCCTGCTTTATATCACTATGTAGTGAGGACGACTTCGTTGGCAGGAGACTCTCAATGCAAACTCCTGCTGCTTGCTTTTTTCAACTGCAATCGCTTAATCACATGTTTCCCCCCACACACACACACACACGACACAATGTGTCGCAGGCCTCAAATCGGTCTTGAGACTCGATCACTCGAAGTCAATGAAAATCAGTGTGTGTCGAGAGACTGCCCTCAGACTTGATGCCTCAAATGTGCAGAATATGTATTTCATCTCACTGAGGATCAACATTGCACGCTCACTCACGTCAGCAATCTGCAGCAGGTACGTTTGCACCCCTTGTTTGGGGATGTCTTCGTTGGCCGGTTACCCCCAGACTCCCTGCATTCACGGAAACTGACAAAAACTCAAGCTGCATAAAGCCTTCTGGAATAGGGATTGACACACACACACACACACACACACAATCCGCCGGCCACGGTGCATCTACCTAGGAGTGTGGATGATAAGCCTGGCACGCTTGTGAACCTGGTTGCGTCCCGTGCGGCCCAGGCCTCCTGCACTCGACCTGACACCTGTGCTGGCCCTGGCGGGCACGGCACATAACGGCACATACGTCGAACTCTCCGACTCTCCGAACCGGACCCGCGCACCTTTCGATGGCCCACGTGTGGATTCGCGAGGTGGAGGCAAGGGCTCCTGAATTGGATGCGTCCCACTCCTACTCCGATCCCTGTGGGCAAATGTGGAGAGAGTCCTGCGCTGGGCCATCAACGGGGTTAAATCGGAGGACCTGAACGGCACAGAAGAGTAGAAGCAGTTTCCGTGTGCATTACGCTTTCGGGTGAAGGGTCCGGCCGGCAGGGCCGACCAGCGCTGGCGCGAGTGCAAGTCCTTCTCCTGCGAAGCGAAGAGCGCGGGGCGGCTGGCGGATCCAAGAAAGGGGGGGCGTGCTCATGCGTGCGCTCTATGCGTGCGCTCCTCCAAGATCCCTTTCCGTCGGCTCCAGGAAGCGCCCTCGAGCCAGAGCCTCCAAAGGGCCAAGAGAGCTTCGAAACGGGGCCCCGGCCCCTCCGAAACTCTCTGAGGGCCCAGCCCTGCCAGGAAGACACCTCTGACCACGCCACGACAACGCGTCCCCAAAAACGATTCACAAGATTCGGCCTTCGAAAGACGCATCGAGCAGAGCATGATCAGCCTGAGACCCACAGAATTCCTGCCACTCGCTATGCTCTCGCTACTCTCGCTCCATGGCTGCGCCTTCAACTGCTGCCGGACCTGCACAGCTCTTTTTGTGTTAAGGAAGTCTTCCGGTCATCCAGTCATCCTTTCCTTTTGCTCCCAACACTCAGGTGTAATCGGAGAGGAAGACGCGAGAGGAGACAAGGGGGAGGCTCCGCAATGGCATCTGAGAGGCCGAGAGGCCCCCGGGAAGCAGAGCAGAGCCAGAGCCGCAAAGCGAGTACGGAGGCGAACGGAGCGCGTCCTTTCGGCGACGCGACGGCTCGGCCTCTGCCCCTCGGTTCACTCTCACTCTCACTCGCCTCACTCTCACTCGCGTGAGCTGCTGCACTTCGCGTCCACGCCGCGCACTCGCACTTTGGCGCCTCTTCTGCATTGGAAAGCAGATGCTCCACTCGATGTTGGAAGTGCATCCTCCATGCGGCCATGCGCGGCCATGCGGCCATGCTGAGCCCAGAATCGGATGCAGGTCCTCTCCACAGAGGATCGCCGCAATCGAGCAGTGCCTTGGAGCGTCGCGATGAGGAAGCCTTCTCAGGAATTGTCGGCCGCTTGGCCCAAAAGTCTGGAGTCTGGAGCGCTGCAGAGTTCCCTGGCCTTGCGGATTCAAGAAGTCGGACAGGTAGAAGCAACACGGGGCCTGCCAAAGGCGTGCACAAAGCCTTAAGACCTTAAGACGCCCCGCATGCTGATGCCGCAAACACTTCTCGGGACGCTAAAGGAGTCCAGCAGCGACCCTGAGAGCCTTTCGGCTGAGCTCCCAGGCCCGCAGCGCTCCCACGCGCCGGGCGACGTCCTTCCGAAGTGCAGCTGAACTTGCACGGGACACACACGGGACTTCGGCGGGGGCGGGGGCTTTCTCTCCTCTGTCCAGGAGCCCAGGGCTCGGCGAGGGGCCACCAGTCCCAAGCTCCAGGACTCGGGCACCGAGCCCGCCAAAAGCGTTTCCAACATGGCCTGCAGGGGCTCACTGTCACTGTCACTTCTTCTCAACCGTTTCCAACACTACAAGTTTCCGCACCTCCAGATCATCTGAGAAGGACTCACCTCAACAGGAACAAAGGGCCCCTGCCCCCCAGCATGCCCATCTCGAGCCGAGGCCTTCCAAGTGGGCGATGAGATCCTGCAGAAATTCTCCAGTCGATTTAACTCTCTCAATGAAAGCCCTTTACTTTCCCCTCCTCGAGGCTCTGCCGGACGCTTCGAAGCAAGTGAGTCGCTTGCAGAAGCTCTCGTTGGAGGAAGCTGTTCAGTGACATCACCACTGCACGCGGCAAAGCCTCGTCCTCGTCCTGGCTCTAGAGCTCGTGAGTTCAAATTCTATGGGGCCGCGAGCCTGGAAAAAGGGGCCTCTCCGGAGCTCTCGCTGCTGCTTGCGCCCACGGACGCAACGGCGGCAGGGAGCTCCTCGCGACCGCGAGAGCTTCAAGCTGCGCTCAACCGCTATCCTCACCGGACGCCGTCGCTACAGAAAAAGCTTTCGAGGTCTCGGATTCCACAGACAACACATCGCGCACTGCGGGCGACTCACTCGCATGCGCACTCGAGCCGGCGCGCCCCGCGCGCGATGCCCCCTCCCCCTGCTGGCCGGCGTAAGTAGAGTCTATTGAGTCTATTTGGAAGCTGGAACTGTGTGTTTACATATGCCAGGCTTCTCTGAATGTGAAAGACGAGGGCTATCTTTGGGTGTGCTCTGGAAAACCTTCAATTGCACTCCATTCAGCTTTTCTGGCGATGATGCATTGGAAGACCTTCAATCACAAGGAATGCCCCGCACATCTTGTCTGGTGCAGGGAGTATCACCCTCATCCTGCTTTGGCCTGCCCCCCTGCTCTAGCCCGGGTTCTCCAAAGACTTACCGTAAAAGGACGAACCGCGGGCCCACAAGTCGTGCGATGTGTCTCCTTGAAGAGGAGCTTAAACCCAAAAAATAAAAGACTGGGGTTTGCAAGTTGTCTCTTTGGGTTAGGGTGCTCTGGAAACCTTCAATTGCAAGGAGTGTCCCCCTCATCCACTCATCTTGCTCTAGAAAACCTTCGCTCAAAAGGATTGTCCTCTTCATGTTTCCTGGCGATGATGCTCTAGAAAACCTTGACTCGCAACAAAGAGCGTCCCGATCATCTTTTTAAGGCGCTGATGACCTTCCATCGCAAGGAATGCCCCCCTCATCCTTTCAATTTTTCCTGGCGATGGTGCTTTGGAAAACCTTCAATCACAAGGAATGTCCCCCACATCTTGTTTGGTGCCAGGAGTATCCCCCTCATCTTGCTTTGCCTTGCCCCCTTGCTCTGGTCCGGGCTCTCCGAGGACTTAGGAGACAAATCGCGAAACCTAATCGGTCAGATTTTTAGCCTGAGTTTCCTGCAAAAAAGACAAATTGCAAGCCCTGGTCCCTATCAAGTTTGGTTTACCTCCTTTTCTGTTGGATCAGAATTGCCACCAACAGTCTTCGGTACCAAGGCTTGCGATTTGTCTCCCTTTTTTGTGAAAGAAGACAGAAAAAGGTGCCAGAGAATGGCTTTAAAACATGGTCTACCATGTTGTGCTGAAACAAGAATGGGCAGCATAGACTGACAAGATTTTTTTCGGTAAAAGCATCAGAGGGGCCAAACAATCGCTTAACAAAGTGGCGGCATGCCTCTGCTGATGAAACGAAAAGGGCCGGCCTACAGCGTGGACTAGCAAAATGTGTTTTCGGCGATCAAAGTCGAAAGGGAAAGAGCCACAGCATACACT
>CAJNDV010017891.1:70419-83220 GCA_905221635.1 Symbiodinium sp. CCMP2456 | reverse complement strand
GTAGTAGTAGTAGTAGCAGTCGTAGCTCGTAGTACTAACAGTATAAAATTACATTAGTATTGGTCGTAATAGTAGTGGAAAAGGTTAAAGCTTGGGAAAGCCGAAATGCTTAGTCGGCTTAGCTTGCGTTACGCGGTAAAACACATCACAAAAGCGGGCTGGCCTTTTAGCAGCAAGAAGGCCAGCAACAGTACGGGAGTCGTAACGGGGCAATGGCTACGCTGCAGCTCGCGCACCGCTGAGTGCGGTCTGTGTTTAGTGTATGCCTTGCGGCATAAAGTATTGCTCCATGCCGTAAGAAACCTATGCTACCTGCACGCACGGGCAGCGCGCTCTGATCACAAACGCAAGCTGCGAGGTGCCGGCCGGCAATCTCATGCGCTCACAGGCTCCCTTCAGCAACCCCCGGATTTTGAAAGATTCGGCTGAGAAGCACCCGCAGGATAACGCGTGGAGATTTCCACGGCATCACGAGCCGGTGGAGGCGGAAGCACGTTGTGCAGCGCTTGACGACGCTGCAATGCTAGCCGCGGGCAAATTAGAGCAAAGGCGAGTGGGTCGCGGGTCAGGGTCGATCCTAAGCGATTCGGCTCAGAGGGACCGGAACCAATTGATGTATTCCGCAATGTTAGGATCCGGATGGACCGCAGTGATCGCGGTAACAAATTCGCGATTGGCCCGGGACGCTCGCGTCAGGTTTTGAGACCCCGCAGAAAGGTGGACAAATTCGGGATCCTTCTGCGATGCTCGGCATCGGATCGACACTGTTATCGCACGGGGTGCCCCACGGAACCCGTGCCACCCCTGGGCAACAGCCGCCCTTGTTCCCTCTGCCTCGCAGCATCCAGCATACGTCTCGCATGCGCTCACAGGGTCCCTCCAGTATGAGCAGTATAGTAGTGGCAGTGGTAGTAGTAGTTGTAGTAGTAGCAGCAGCAGCAGCAGTAATAGTAGTTGCTGTTGTTGTTGCTGTTGCTCTTGCTGTGGTTGTGGTGCTGGCGGTAGTACGAGTAGCAGTAGTAGGAGTAGTAGCAGTAGGAGTAGTACTAGCAGCAGTAGTAGTAGTAGTAGTAGTAGTAGTCTTAGTAGTAGTAATGGTGGTAGTAGTAGTAGTAGTAGTAGCAGTAGTGGTAGTAATGATAGCAGTAATGAAATGCGGTAGACGTAGACGTAGACGAAGACGTAGACGTAGAACGTAGACGTAGACGTGGACGTAGACCTAGACGTAGACGTATAGTCGTAGTAGTAGTAGTAGTAGTAGTAGTAGTAGTAGTAGTATTTGTGGTTGTAAAAAGCGGGAGGGGGGTCGGGTTCGTATGGATTCAGTTGTTGATGGCACGATGTTCCGTCCAAAAAAAGCGGAAGGGGGTTGGGGTAGCCCCCTCATTTGCATAATAGCAATAAGAATACTGCTGATAATTGGAAAAAAAAGAAATGTAAAGTTTGGTAAGTTAGCAATAGTAATCGTTTTATTATTGATGATACTCATCAAAATAAGAAGAAGAAACAATAACAGTGCCAAAAATAATGCTAGTAATCGCAACAATAGTAACAGTGGCAATAACAAGAATGATAGTAGCAACGAGCAGCAATAACAGCAATGGTAGTAATGGTTGAAATAATGGCAGTGATCGTAGGAATAGTTGTTAATGATAGTAATTATGGCAGAATCGTACGAATACCAAACCGGTAAAACTCCGAATAGCGGTAAGAAAAGCAAACTATCGGTAACTAACGAAATAACAATAGTAATGAGAAGATTAATGCAAAAGCGAGCTAAGAACAAAAATACTAGCCATCAGTGATACTAAAGATGATCAAAGTGCTTTTTATGCTTTACTGATCCTGTCTTTTTTGTTTTTTGATTCCTACCGCCAACGGCTTGCACTTGGGTGCCAGCAAGGCGCGATTGGCGTGTCGGACATCTTCCAACTTTGCACGCAAATGCTTGGGTGCCGTATGAGCCGAAAGCCGGAGCCAGACCTTACGCGACAGCGAAAGAGCTTTTCGCAAGCCGGCAAACCCATGAGATTGACTCGTGCGTCAATAAGGCGGCAACTGCGCCAGACTCATTCCGGGAGGCCTCAAATCCGTTTACGCCGCGCATATCTGGGAGTTATCAACAGAAGGGAACTGCTAAGGCCCTTTCGGCCCTATCCAGGATCTCCGTTGCGAGGGTTGTCCTTGCATCACAAAAGATGTATGTTCCTTTTGCTTGAAGTATTTTGCAATTAAATCTCGTGTCAAGACACTTGCCACAGCCAGCGGGGCCACGAAGTAGCAGGGTCCCTGTGCCATATCCAGTTCTCCCCTGCCCCAGACAAACGCGTGCCGGGCCTGTGTGCTCAGAAAGCCAAAAGGCCCTTGCATGGTCCCTGCTCGGAACGAAAAGCCGTCCAAGCTGCCCTTCGCAGGAGGCGAAGGGCATAGGGAGAGAGAGAGAGAGAGGGGACTGTCCGCAAAGAACGAACTCGCAAGCTGTTCTCGCCTGAACGCCCCACGCTGTCGGCGAGCGCCAAAGGCCGAAGATGCGGAGCTTCCGGGTCCAGCCGCCTGGACGCATAGCATGGCTTTTGGCTTATAGTCGAAGAGCTTATGGCCATGCACCACAAACCGCTGCCAAGGGTCATCGAAAACAGGTCCAGCTCTTCCAAGGCCATGGAGTTGCAGATCCACTGACACACCTGGCAACATTGGTTGGGTCGCACCCAAGAACAAACCCATGATTTTGGCTTTGAGGTCTGGAGGGTCCGGAGTCCGCATTATACCGGGCCCCGGTTGCCTCCGGGCGTGCTTTTTCCCGGGTAGTGGACTGAATGGACCAAGCCAGGGCCAGCGCCCACGCCGCTGCAGCGAAGTCCTCCCAAGCATTCGATACAATTGCTCTCGACGATGATTTGAAATGGTGGTTGTTCCTTTTGCAACTGCAAAGCTAACGGTCAAGCTCAAATGCTTGACGGTACATATACAATTCAAGTTCAAAACCAAGCTTTACATCACAAAGAAACAAGCAGTGATTCAGACTCAACCTGTTCTCTTGATTTGTCGTGAGCGTAGAAAATACGATACAGGCTATGCAACATTGTACTATTCAGCCAAAATCCTTGGCATGATATTCCTAACCGGTAGTATCATCTTGCGAGTGGCATGTGCAGCTTACACAGATGATACGATCCATGACCGTCTGCGAGACGACAACGTAGCTGTGTTCAATTTGCACACGCCGGATTCAATCTAACGATGAAGTCCGGCTTCATTGGCTTTGCGAAACAGTCACCAGCTTGCTTAGCCGTGTCTTGATCCAGTCCACACGATCTCCGCCACCAGAGCGCGCTTCGCTTGATCTGAAGTCTTTTGTCCTGAACCCGTGCAAGAGCATCGGAATTCAAATGATCGGCTAAACTGCGATTGCGCCAGTGTATCTCATTTGGTCCCAAAGGATCCGAATCCATAGATCTCGGCCAATACAGCCCGAATCCTGTCACCTGCGCTTGTGCATTCTGCAAAAAAACGTCTCGGGCTCTGCATACTCTCTTGATGGTGGTGCTTGAGAACGATTCGACCATAACGCTGCACGCCTGACACGTAGGATCACAAGGCCGCAGGCACTAGGAAATGGATACGGCCCTGTTGGGATCTACTGTTAAATTCCCTTGCAAAGCTGGCGTCTGAAGCGGTCAGCACGCCCAATTTGTCAAAATCGACAATTCCATTCCGGTACCTTAGCTTACAGTTTCTACCTTAAACCGCGAGCTCCCACACCTTGTCACCTTGTTGCTTCGTGCAAGGTAGCTGTGGTAGCTCCTTTCTGGATGTCTGAAGCTTCTAAGCATGATACAAGACCTCCGGCCTTGCCTGCCTGGATATCCATTGGTGTTCGGCACCCTACTTCGATTCGTAAGTAGGTGATCGATGATCTTGCCGCCTCCCTCGATCGATGCCCATAAACAATCATCGACGTGTGTCGCAAGTACACAACTCTTTCGTTCTCTCGGTAGTAGTAAAATGCGGGGAAGATACGGCTCACCTCTCTCGACCTTGCGCCAAAACCCTTTGCCGCTGTCGCAGAGTCCATAAACCGGTACTTTGATCAACAAAATTGCTTCCGGATCTACATCAGGTGAACCTCCGCTCGGTTGTGTCAAGCAGGCGTTACGGATTTGCAAGGACTCAAAAGGGACTCCGTGCGACGCAGCACGCGCTGCCGATCCAGTCGGGCTCTTCATCCCTACGGGTGTGAAGCAAACTCCGTTGGTAGGCCTCTTCGGCCTCCTGGCGCGCCGTGCAATGGCATCATCAAGTTCTGCCACATTGTATGACCCCGCATTCCCATCTTTTGAGGACCTTGCGGGGAAAGGATCGTAGGTGGCTCATGAAGGCACTTAAGGCCCGAAGGGGTCGGATACATCCAAGTTCTGCAGCGTGTCTAGCTGCAGGTCTGGCTGCTGCCACGGAACCATATGAGTCGAAGACTCCCGCTCGGCGTGTTATGCTTCGGCCTTGTGCCCACGAGTGCCGTGGAACGAACCTCGACGGGCTTCCGGGACTTTGGTCCATCCCGATGGATCCACTCCTCTAGGGCGGGCGCCTGTCGTGTTGGTACTGGAACCAGGCCTACCACCCTTGCCGCTGCGGTGGTGGTCCTCGTAGGATCCACCCAGGCCGCGTCGCTCACGGAGGTGTACACCACTGCAGTGCTCCACAAGGATAGCACACACAGACTCGAAGTTTCAGCTGTCGCCGGCGCACACATCTCGAGCAACAGCTCGACACGCATCGTCTCCCCGAGCTCGATGCTGCTGTCCAAAGACCCACCACTGCCTGCGGCGGCTGGTGTATGATAACATACTCTCGCTTTGGCGTGCGCGCGTGCACCTTGCCTTGGCCTGTGCGGAAGTGCTCACGAGCTTCTCCCGCACGGGGGAAAACGATGCTGTGCATCTAGCTGATAAAATCATGTAGACCACTAGGCGCGGTGAGAGATTCTATTCCGATATCTCGCTAGTTCGAAAGCTTCGTCGCGAAGCCCTTCAAGAACACTGTGCGCCATCTCTGCACATGCCGTCACAGCATAAGTCATCCATTAAAAGTGAATCCCGTACGCTTTTCACGGATCCCGAATCCGATCCGGACTTCGGGGAGCTTAGGTCCGCAGGTGCCCCAGACTTGGGTGCAGCCTTGGCTTTATAGGCTCAGGTGCGGCACGGGTCGGGCTAGATGCCTCGCCATCAGAATCAGGCTCTTCCGGGTCGACACTTTGTCGCCGTTCTTGGTTTTCGCCCGGCTGGCACCTCGTGCAGCTTGGGCCTCATAGCTGCACAACAATTCCCAGTCGGGAAACGAACTGGGCTCTCCCCCGTACATATGGGAGCCGGACCGAGTCTCCTGCGAAGTGCTCGATGAGATGAGCCAACAACGCTCATTGCTAAGTGGGCCCGCCCCGCTCGGCTAGATTCGGCTAGTCCCGAAAGGTTCCAGCTCCGCTACCAGTTTGAGGCCCAAGGGCCCCAATGGCGACGGTATATATAATACAAGGTACGGTCAAGACCAAGGCTTTACATCACAGATGAGGCGATCCCGCGCGGCGTCACCGGCAGCATGCCGTGTACATGACTCAAAGCTCAATCCTGATCAGCTACAAACTAAGAAATCTCATGGGCTTCGGAAGTTGGAGAAGAAATCGTGGTCCCATCCAGTGTGCATATTTAGGGGTGAGATTGGCGCCTCGCGAAGTCGCTACGGGGATTCAAGGGCCATGAGTCTCCTCGCTCAAGTGCCCAAATTCGTCGACATCTCCAGTAGCAGCCAACCTCCGAGCAACGAGGTGCTGATTTTGAGCAGAGGCAGAGCAGAGCGCAAGCAGAGCTTCGAGCTCCAGAAAGAAGCGCCCGAAGCTCATCAGCCAAACTTCGAGGCGAACCTCAGAGGCCGTGGGGTTGTGTCAGTTGTGTCGTGCCACGCGACACGCCGCGACAATTGGCTGAGCCGGCGGCTCCGCCTTCGCTTGTGAGTCCCTCCACCTGGAGGTCCCAAAGCTCCGAAATGCCCGCTTGGAGCTTCTCCAGACAGCCTCCGGCTCCGACGTCAACGAGAGAGATAGAGGGAGAGAGGAGACTTCGCGACGTCGCCCGGCTGAGCTTCCGGGCCCTGCAGCTGCTCGGGCTTCAGCGACGCCCGCTGCAGCATCTCTTGGAGCCGATGAAATGCCGCTGCCACTGGCACCTCTGGCCTAAGGCTGCGCAAGAAAGCTCCCTCTCAGAGCCTCTATCAGAGCCCCTCTCTCTCAGTTCGAACTGCTTTCCTTTCGTTCCGGTCCGTTCCGGTCTCAGGCGAGGGCAAGGCCACCACTGCACAGCGTGTGACCAGTGCCGGCGAGGCCTCCGCCAGGTCCACGCACTCGAAGACCACGCGCAGCGCCTCCGGTCCGAGCAGAGCCGAAGCCGCGGATTCCGCGGATCATACCAAAAAACAAGCGGCCACACTTTGCCTGCTGCAGCTCGATTCGGTGAGCGAAGCCGGGAATCCAGAAGTGGCGATCGCGGTCCAAGAAGCCGTGCAAAGCATCTGCCCAAGGTCCCAACTCGCCGTCGAGAACCACCCACGGCACCGGCACACGACGCACGCGTGCCACGTGCGCCACAGGCGCCTGCTCCCGCAACACGCAGCCAGCAGGGCACATCTCAGCTCTGCGAAGCGTCTAAAAGCTGCCTGTTGATTCTGAAGTGTTCCAGCCGATGTAGCCCCCGGAGCCACCCCGGCCCCGGCCCCGGCCCCGGGCCCTTCCTCGAGCTCCGCCTCTTTCTCGCGAAATGTCGAGACATGAGTTGCGGCTGAACTGCAAGCATCTGCAAGCCTGCGCGAAGGAGCTGAGCAGCTGGACCAGGGAGCCAGCTTCTCCGTAAAGCTCGTCGCAGTCGTAACTACTCGAGTAGATCCGCTGGATCTTGGGAACCTGAAGGCAGCTGTGCCGACGGCTACAAACGCTCTGAGCTCTTATCGGCCGCCTCGATCAACTCCTCTTTCTCTTCTTCATCTGTGATCCCCGAAAAATCAGCGAAAGAGACACGAGCGAATCACGGTCCTGGGGGCCTGCCAGTTCGTCCGTGCCTGAACCTGCGCTCGCCGAGTCCTTTCAACGAGCCATCCACAACGGGGGACGTCTTCGAAGATCTTCACAACACGGACTCCTCCTGATTCATCTTGCGTGCTGTAGCTTTCCTGGGCGCGGGCGCTTGCAACCGGCAGCACCGCCACAACTCTGAGCAGCCAAGGGTGGCACACGTCGGGCAACACGCTTGCCTTGCCGGAGCCTCCGTGAACTGCATGAGAAGTGAACGCTCGAAAAAGCACGGCTCACAGACTTCAAAAAAGACGGTACTGATACTGTAGGCTCAGTTGCGGCGGGTCAGCTCTCCCTGAAAATCCCCTGCAAGAGCTGTGCAAGTGGCAATTGGGCCGGGATTTGTGCCTGTGACCGTGGCTCCATTCGCAGCTCCATGGGCTCCGGCTTGGCCGCTTTGCGCGTTGGGGGCGAGCGCGGCCAGGCGCTGGGCGTAGAAGCTCTCCTTCCTCCGTTGCAGATCCTCCAGCAGACGGCTCTTCCCTGCACCGCTGTGGCCCAAGAGCACCTCCGAGAGGGGCGCGCAGGCGCGCAGGCGCGTGGGGGGCGCGCAGGCGCTCTGAATGTGCCGAGCTGCGACTCCGGGCTGAGCCACGAGGGACTCCTCCAACTTCTCCACGGCGAGCTCCTGCTGTGAGCGGCCGCGGCTCTGGAGGAGGGAGGTGTGGTCCCCCTGCGGCTGGAAGACATCAGCCAAGGCCTGGAGAAAACACTGACACATGAGGTCATTGAAACTGGCGGCACGAGGCACACGGCCCCGTGTCGACAGCGGACCGGCCTCGAGCTCCTCTTTGGGGATCAAGGACTGCAGTTGGTACTGGAAGAGCTGCGCCAGCAAGTTCGGCTCGAAGACCTCCACAGCCAGCCCTGCCAGGCCTGCGGAGCGCAGAGGCGCAGAGCTGCCACTTCTGCGCGCTGGGCTCATCTGGGCTCCCAAAGGCCTGTGCTGCCGTCGTGGCGCCGTCGCAGAGCACCGGCCTCGGAAGTGCTCCGGGACTCCGAGAAAGGAGGCGTCCGGACGCCTCCCGCCTTCTCGATGAGCACTCGCAGGGCTCGGAGTCCAAAGAAGGGCTCCTCAGCTCGTGTCTTAAAAGCTCCGTCTCGTCTCGTCTCTCTCTCGATGCCGCCTGCGCCTCCTGCAGGGAGACCAGGTGGCCCCAGAAGATGCCAACCTCACAGACGCGTGGCGGACAGGACACTTGGAGAAGGGACTTTCTTGTTTCCTTGGGGGCCCCGGCTTTTTTCCCCAAATCTGGGTCTTCGCTGAAGCCTCTTGGGAGAGCTCAGCAGTGAAAACAGGGGGACGCGTGGGCCAGGACAAAACGGGGGACGCCTTCTGCGAGAAGGAGCACTTCGGCCAGGTGTGAGACGTGGGCCACACTGGGAAAGGCCAGGCTGACCGGCCGCAAGCAGCTTTGGAGGCTCTCGAAGGTCGCAGAGAAGCTTGGCCCCAGCCTCCCGAAAGCAAGCTTGGAAGTCATCACCTTTGGGCGGTGGCTCGCAGGGCTCGCCTGGAGTCCACGGTGGCAGAGATGGTGGCACCAGGCTTCAAAGTGACCATCCTGCCTCAGAAGGAGCTAGCAGCTAGCTCCCCCTGCCCTTTCTCTGAGTTTGCCACCGCCTGACCCCTGACGGGCCTTGCAGGTCGAAGCTCTCGCGCTGGGCGCGCTGGGCCTCCTGGAAGCGGCGGAGCTGCCAGGCCCAGGTGCCTCGTCTTGGCTCAGAGGAGGGGAGGGCTCCCTCCGTCTTGCTGGCCTAGGTTGTCGCCGTGAAGGAGGTGGATGCGGTCAAGCAGAAGCCAACAGCCCTGTCAAGCGCTTGCGGAGTACGGAGCGGCTTCGCTTATCTGTAGCTGGCTCGTGCCGCTTTTAACCCCGCCGAGCTTAGCGTTCATAACATCGGCTCAGCCTTCCTGATGGTGGGAGTTCCTGTTCACGTTGAGGGCCCCAGTGTTTGCAATTCCGTCGAATCTGTGTACGGCCTAGGGCTCATAGGCTTTGCCGCTGCCGGTTTCCGGATTGATGCTCGCTCGAGGGTTTTGAGGGTTTTTCTTGTGCCTTCGGCACTCCGGTTGCACCTGAGGGTTTCTCAGCTTGGGTTCCTTTCCTAGGGGGGTGAATGAGGCTCGAAGTGGATTTGTTGCCGGTGTTTCGGACGTTGCCCCCATGCTATGACTGCTATGATGTGTGTGCGGCGCTTGGGCTCGACATGGTGCCCCAGTGCCAAAGCCGGTCGATCGCAATTTCTGTACGATGCTTGCGCCGGCCCAAAACGCGACGGCGGCGGCGGAGGTGGCGGCCAGAGCTCAAACCCCGCGAAGCCTTCGCCGCCCTGTCGGCCGTCCGCCGTCGACTCTGGGAGTCGCCAGAAGGCGGCTTATGCCGGCAAACGGGCCCGCACTCTGCGGCTTCTTGGACGTACACGGGTCAGTTTGGTCTAAAAGTGAAGCTGCTGATTTGAGTCTGGTGTCGCAGTCCGAATCCACAGGCCTGCAGCGCCACGCCCTCCATGAACTGCGCACTGAGGTCTGACACGTCGCGGCGGGCGACGTGGTACACCACGCAATAGAGGCCTTGCACTGAGAAGCGTCCCACGGCACGTCACGGCGCGGAGCCGGCGGAGACTATTCGTGGCGGAGGCGCCGAGGGCGGCGGCCAAGCCTTTGCTCAGCTCCGTCTTGCCGCTGCCGTGAGCGCCGACCAAGGCCACGCCCAAGTGCAAGCGACAGGCCTCGGAGAGTCTTCGCGGCTTCGCGCTCGCGCGGAGGCGGAGAGAGTCTTCGCTTCGCTTCGCTTCGCACTTAGCCTTAGCAGCCTTAGCAGCCTGCCTGGGTGAGGGCGATCCAGCACCTCTCAGTCTCCGGAGCCATCACCAAGCGCTCCGTGGAGCCAAGAAACTCCCAGCCTCAGTCAGCCGCTCAGGCTCCGCGCGCTCCGCCCTGAGCCTGAGCCTCCCCGCCTCCCCGCCTCCCCGCCTCCCCTTTCATTTAGAAGTGGGCACATGGGCCCTTTCGAGCCGAGGCTCCGTAGGCGAAGCTGCTACTCAGCTGGGACACGTTGAGCCGAAGGGCACTGGGCGCAGCCGTGCCCAAAGCTTCGCCTCCGGCTGAAAAAGCTTTCTTCCTAGCGCTCGGAAGTTCTTCGGAAGTGTATAGAGACATATAGAGTCTATATAGAGGACCTTGCATGGTGCGTTGTCATGCCGCCCTGCGCCGCCCTTCCCCGCCTTTGAGATCCAGCGAGTAGCGAAGGTGCTTCTGGAAGTCGAAGCTCCCTGGACTGGCGCCACGCACCAAAAACCTTGGGGGCACTCCGGGGGCAACGTCTCCCAACCGGACCCTTCTGCAATCCGCGCGCACTCTCGCGCACTCATGCGCACTCCTGCTATCCCAGACTGCGTGCAAGAACCCTGCGAGATGCAGCATCGCGACCTCTGTTTCGTTAGTTCACCCTACCGGAAAGTAAACACGAACATTCGCTTGTGGCTCACGCCCAACTATGACCCGCACAACGGAGGCTTTAGCTCGCTGAAGCTTTTCGCTTCAAGGATGTTCACTCGCAGATGGAAGCCGTGGTAGAATGCGGGGCAAGTGCCGGAGACCGTTAACACGCTTGCTTTCAACAGATTGTGAACTGCGTCTCAAGCTCTGACTCCGAGCAGCTCGAGCTGGCTTTGCCTCTGTTTGAAGACCACGAGCAGGGACGAGGCCACACGCCGCTGCGCAGCGCCGCCCTGCCGGACGGCGCGCTGCAGCAGCCTGCAAAACAAGCGAAGCAAAGCATCCCTGCTGCATAAGCCCTGCAATGCAAGCATCTCTGTGGGGCGCGGCACCCGGCCTTAGCTGCAGGGTGCTGTGCCACTGCTGAAGATGCTCCTGCGGCAGACGGGCGGGTGGGGGGGAAAGCGCGAGAGAAATTTGCTTGGATGAAGTCCTTGGCCGCTTCCCGGCTTTGCAACAGCAAAGACCTCTGCCCGTGCCACAAAGGTTCGGAGGAGGGAGCACGGGCGGAGTGCGGGCATTGAGCCCCAGGCTCCAGCTGCATCGTCCAGGTCACTTGCCAGGCCACTTCCACGACCTCCAGAGCGGAGGCCGCGTCTTTCCGACTCTTCCGCTCCTCTTCCGCTCAGCCTGGCTGGGCAGAGCGGAGGCCACGGCCCACTCCAGGGCGTTGCCCGCAGCAGCCTTGCAGCGGGGCTCCCGGCCCCCCACCAACCGCGAACCCTTTTAAATGCCTCTTCGATGGCCCCTTTCAGGAGCTGTCGGAATGCCGCCGTCATCGAAGCCTGGATTGCCTCGAGCGTCTGCTCCGGGCCCCGGAGCTTCACCTCAGGGCAACGCTGCCTTTGACAAGCAGTCAAAAGCCAGGTCAAGAGTCAACAGTAACAGCAAGTTGGAAAAAGCAACATGAAATATAAAAAAAAACATGAGAAAATAACGAGAAACGAATGAGAATCGAATGGAATACGCTCACCTACACCCGTCAGGCTGATTTTTTTCTTTGGGATTGGGCACTTCATGATTTTCCCAAGACTGAAATTCTCCGCTGGCGTCCCATCATGTTCGGCTAGTGTTTAATTCATTTCCCATGCTTTTTGCATAGCAGTCAAGTGCTTCGGGGTGTTGGCAGACTTCGTACATGCTACACAACTTTCGCTATCCCGCCCTGCATCCACCTGTTCCGTGTTTGCCAAGTCCCAAACCCCCTTACATCAACGTATTCCCTGCATACATCCTGGGCCGATAAGCTGCTTGTAGAGCTTTGTTCACTGAGACACTAGTTGAGGTGCCGAAATATGGAGTCACGTGCCCTTGTTTCCCCGTGTGCAAGAATCCAGAGACGTGCTGACAATGCTATGGATGCTGATTTGTAAGAACACACACCAAACTTTGGGCAGGCTCAGCCTCAGAGTCAAACTTTGGAAGTCTCTTCAAACCAGCATCCGTAGTAAGGACAAAGTGCGTTTGCTCCTTTCGTAGTTTTGCTCCTTGAAAACCTGAGTTACACACTCATGGCTAAGGGCGTCTCACTCACCAGCCTTTGGAGATTCTGCGTGTCGGAGCAGGGATCAAGGCTTACAGATGTTGTGCGCACAGACGCCGCAACGCGCGCAGATTCTCACGTATTGTTCCAGACACACCACACGGTGGAAAAGGCTCGGAGGGCAATCTTAAGGAGAAATAGGTGGGAATCCAAATCACCCCCGAAGCCCGCAATTCAAGCCACAAGTGACACAAGTGCGCCCGAGAACCCGCACCTTAGCGGGCAGTCGCTCCCCGGCGACGGAGAGCAGCGTCACAGCGCCGTCCTCGAGCTCCCAGGAGCCCAGACCTGCACGGAAGCGGAAGCGGGGCCAGGCGGGTGCGGGTGCCCTCTAAAGAAAAGCGCCTTTAACGTGTCCCCGCTGATATCACGTCTCGTCTTCTCAAAGGCGTCTTCTCAAAGCTGAGAAGGCTAGCGGCTAGCTCTCTCTGGCGCTCTCTCTCTCTGGCGCTCTCTCTCTCGGCACCTGGGAAACACTGCCGTGCCAGGGACTCCATGGCTCTTGGAGAGCTGCGCTTCCCAAAAAGCCGGAGGAACTGTAGAAGCACCGCATCGGAAAAGAAGAAGAGCCGCGGAAAGCTCTGTCGCCTCGGAGAGAAGCGCAGCGAGAGCGCGCCACGCCCCCCCCCCCCCCCCCCC
>CAJNDV010017891.1:36997-54134 GCA_905221635.1 Symbiodinium sp. CCMP2456 | reverse complement strand
TCTTGTTGAGGTACTTGCAAATAAGCATCCTTGATGTCCAACACCACAATAACCCAATCCGGGAAAATAAGGTGCAGCATCAAAACTAAACTTGCTGCTGCACTTGAAGCTGTCGGTGAAAATGTCTCTGCCGTTGAACTGGCTCCAGCACGGTACTCTCGTGCTACAACACGACAACGACGTTTCCATCGTCCGTCTCTAAATCGCCAATCGTATACCTCTCTGAGATCCATACGCTTCTCCTGTTCTGTCGCGTGTTCTTCCTGGAATTCTTCGATTACTCCGATTTTACTGAGCCGGTTCAATTCTTCAACCGCTGCCTCTTGGCATCCAATTCTTCGGGGCTCAATTCTGGTGGGGTTTCTCCTGTGTTCGTTCTTCGGCATGTCCTCCATTACTTCTTCCATGAGATCTTCATACTCGACATCTTCTCCTTCTACTGCAGTAAGATCTTCACGCTCACCCCAATGAAATGGGTCCTCTTCCTGTGATACCCTGCATGCGAAAAGCGGCGGGTACACTGCCTTAGGGGGTGACGAAGGTTCTGTTCGTTCGTCTCGGGTTTTCTTGGCTGATGACTCTTCGCCCTGTAATTGAGCGTTCTCCAAAGTACGCTTCTTGAGCTCTTCAAGCATCGTGTCATCGCTGACCAGTTCTTCTTCTGGAGCTGCTGGTGCATCTGTCACACTGGAATTGAATGAACTTGCCCTGCCTCCATTTGAGGCTCCTAAGTCCGTATCAAGTAAATCCAGGACTTGTTCCAACTGCTCTGTCTGGGACTGACCTCGGTCTCCTTCTCGAACAACGGGTTCCTGCACAGTAGCTTCCTCAGCAATACTTGCAAGTGCGCGGGCTGGTAGTGGTTGTTTGACATAACTACCTTTAGGCTTCTTTGGGTTCCATGGAGTTCCACTTTTCTTCAACACTGGTTCCTTTCTCCATCCAGTAGCAACTCTTCTTACTGATCCTGTCGCAAGAACTCCATCCTCGACACCTACCAAGTGTAGATCCTGAGCATTCTTGCCTCGGTCGATTCCACCAATCCAGTTCGCCATACCTTTCTTCTCGGGCTTCTTGAGCGCAAAGACATACTCTCCAAAAGGTGCAATCTTGCCAAGATACAGTATTCCCACTACACTTTCATACGGTGTAAATCCAATAGCAGCATGACGATGACACCTGTTGAGCAACCATGACGCATGGCAAAGTCCGCAGGCCCACATTGCATGGCCTTCAGTGATCTCAATACCTAGCTTCCTCTCGGCTGAAAACCCTCCTTGCAGCCAGTTAACAACGTGTACTTCCGTGCACATTGTGGTGTAGCCTTTTGGCCCGTCTGCTCAGATACGCAGAGCTGGATAAGATCAGGTAGCTTCGTTGGGACACCCATTCCACATCCTGCTTACTTTTCTTGTTGCCAAAAACTGCTGCTTGGCTCGGTAAAGGAAGTCTCCCCGAATGCACAGCGGCATCCCGCACACGACACACGAACATACGAAAGGCAACACCTGACTGGTGACAAATTGTGACCACCCATCTGCATTTGCTTCCCGGGTGCCGGCGATGCATAGTTGCAGGTGAAGAAGGTGGCCAACGTACAGCCGTGCCGCAACCAATTGATGAACTCCACTGAGACATCCACGTCACTTGGGCACCTGCAGCCAAAAGCGGACAGGGAAAGCCACGTGGCCATGGCGTGTCGACGTGGCGTGGCCAAGGAGCAGCTGGACAGCCATGGTCTGAGCCACGTGGTCTGCATGCGCTGCGGAGGTCACCTTCAGGAGGATCTGCGAGCCGTGCCTCGCAGCTCGCTGAGCGTTTACAGGGAAAAGGAATTAAGGCGGGCCCTAAAACATTGTGCCGAGGCTCCCTTCCTCCGGACGGCCTGCAGAAAAAGGAGAGAGAGAGCGAGAGAGAGAAAGAGAGAGAGAGAGAGAGTGAGAGAGCTCTCTCTCTCTGTCTCTGGGCTTCGCGTTGGCCCCCGCCTTGTTCCAAACCGAGGCTCCGCACGGTCTCGGCGATGGAGGCCTCCAGCACCTCCACCTGTCTCTCAAAGGCGAGCTCTCCCTCCGCCCTCCCCTCTTCCCCTCTTCCCCTCTTCCCCGCGGGGCGCCAGGCTCTCGGTGCAGAGGAGGTCCACCAAACGCGCGAAGCGCAGGAGCCGCCCACACTCGAAGCGCAGCCGCGAGCGCTGCGCGAAGCTCACGTCCTCTCTCGAGCCCGAGTCGGGGGCGACTCCAAAAACACGATCGAGAGCTCGCAAAAAGAAGACTGTGATGAGACTGTGAGACTATGTCATGTGACGATCTCTCTAGAAGAGGACTTAAGCCGCCAAGCCGAAACAGAGCCCCCCTTTCTGTTGCCCCCCGTTGTCCCCCAACCGTGTCCGCCGTTTGGTCCTTGGAGAAGCCGAGGCGCTCGAGCGCCTCGCTGTCCTCTTGGTCCATCCCGGCACGCACGATGGCCGCGGAACCCAGCTGACGGCCCTGCAGCGTTGGCGGCATCGTGCGTGGGCGCGGTCTCTCGACTCTCTCCTCTCTCCCCTCTCCCTCCTGCTTTCTGGGCCCCCGGCGCTCACCAAGACCTGGCGCGTGAACTCGCTGTTGTCGCTGGTCTCCCGGCGCACCTGCGGAGGGGAGAAAGCGCTGCACGTGCGGCGCGAAGTTCAGCGCTCCGGAAGTGGCGCGTGCGTCGCCGCGGTCGCGAGGACTGCTCTCCGATCCGAGCGCGCCGGGAGCCGCCGACCGCACCTGATCGATCACCGAAGACAAAATGCGCGAGACTTCCTGCAGGAGAAAGGCCCAAGTTCAGTCGAACTCAAATGAAAGCCGCTACAGGCTAAAGCGCCCTCTGCACTCTGCAAGAGCGGTCCGTCATCACCTTGGCGGCCAACTGCCGGGCACGTTGGAAGAGGTCGTGCTGCCAGTTCTTCTGCGCCACTTGGAATTCCGCCAAAGTCTGAGGCTGGGGAAAATGGCACCGCAAGCATCGCAAGTTGGCGACATCCTGAAAAATCTCGCGCACAGCGAAGTAGCTCGAACCTTACTTTCTGTCTGGAGCCCTCTGAAGAAAGCGCGGCACGATCATGTGAAGGCCTAGTGACGGAACCAGGGGTGCAGGAAGAAGACACGCTCTTCCAGCACTCGTCCGGCTTTCGTCATCCGACCCCACCTCCCAGCATTCCGCCAGTGCAAGAAGGCCTTCCTTTTGGGAAACTCCTGGAAGAAGTTAAAACGCCGCAAAAGCCGGAAGAGCCGCCGTTCCTGCAGCCAGCTCTTCAGGGAGACGAAGGCCGTCGGCAAACCCTTCACATACGTTGACATCCCCGCAGGGCTCACGGTCCTTCAGGCGCGGAGTCTCTCCACGTAAACCCTGGAAAAAAAAAGACCGACTCGGACGACTCGCGAATCAAGTTGGGAGTTCTTGCATGAGTGCCAGGGCCTGGGTTTGCTTCCTCGGGCAAGACACCCCTGCTAGTGGAACAACTGACTGTACTGGCGCAGCAAAAGAGCTGTGGAGCACATTGTCTTGCGACTTTCACTACTTTCACTACTTTCACTTGCAACCTATTATAAGGAAGCTCGGGATGAAGCCTTCCCGTGAAAAGAAAAAAACAAAAATTGCCTTTCGGCGCCCGCCCGCGGTCATGTAGCTCTCCAACTGCACCTCCCTAAAGGGCACCAGTTCCAAGTCGTAGGCGCTGCCACCCTCGACGTGCCGGACATACACGAACTCTTTCCCCAGCGTCTCCTCCCGCTGCTCGGCCCCTCTCAAAATCTCCAGAAAAATGTCGAAAGGCCGTCCCAGCGACCCAAACTCCTCATTCAGCAGCCCTATAAAAGGAACAACGCAGGTTTAGGGCGTGGTGGGGCGCGCAGCTACGGCGCGCGTCCGCGCGCGGGGGCCTCCTGCGAGTCGCTCTCGGGTTCCACGTCCCTTAAGCAGAGCAGAGGGCGAGAGGGCGAGAGGGCGAGAGGGCGAGAGAGCGAGAGAAGAGAGCGAAGAGCAGGCGAGAGGCGTATACTGTAAGCGCCCCTGTCTTTCTGCGGCCGCGTCGCACGTGGGCGATGCCGAGCTGGGAAGTCTGTGGGTAGGCCCAGGCGGAAGGCTCCGGCTCGTGCCGCATCTCAGGCGACAAGGAAACAACCCGGGCGCCCGTCTCGCCGGCCTGGCCCCAAACACTTCCTTCACTCTTTGTTGGGTTTTTTCGGCTCGGCCCCGGCCGAAGCTAGAGGTTCGCATACCTACCTACATCGAGAGGGTAATCTATCTATCCCGTTCGGAGATGAAGATAGAGATGTAGAGATGTGTCTGAGGTTTTGTGCCGCTGCCGCTGCCGCCGCCTGTGGCAAGGGCGGCAGAAGCGGAGAGGAGAGGCTCTCGAGCTGCGGAGCCGCGGCCGCCGCAGCCGCCGCGGGGGCTGCCGCTGGTCCTGGGCTCCTCCGGGGACCGGAAAAGCTCAGCTCTACTCCGCGCTGGGCGCGCCGGCTCCTTCCGGAGACCTTGTCCAGGAGCCTCTGAGCATCTGCGACCTCCCCCGAAGATCGCGGCACGAGCACTCGCACGACGGCAGGAGCTCTCAGGAAATGTCTCCTTGAGACCGAGCCGGGCCGAGTTCGGCCGCGCGCCGGCCCTCTCGCAAGGACGAGTCCGGGCCCTCGCAACGAAAGGCAAAAAGAACAGACTCAGACCTTCTTGCACTTGGCTTTCTTCCCTCTCCTTGGCGAGGGCGATGGCGATGGCTCCTCGTAAAGCCGCCTGCAAAGCAGCACAGCGGCAGCGGTCTCGCAACGCGAGACCGGTTCCCGACCCGCCTTCGAAGCTGAGACCGCGAGTGCATGGCTCCATCACCAAGACAATGCAAGATCAACACCGAGTACCGGAAAGTCTTGCATTTGGGTCATGAGAAGTTCTCATCATGAGAACTGTCAGCCTACCATGCCCGCTTCACAAGCCGAAGCAGCAGCGAAGAAGCTATGAGAACGCCGCTGCCGCTACAAGTGCCGTGCCCGCGGGCAGAGGCGCCAACTTCTTCCACCCGCAACCGCGGAAGCGTCCGCAAGCGTCAGAAGCGTCAGCGAAGCGTCTCTCTGCTCGGCCGTCGGAGCACCGGGGGTCGCCGCTCTGCTGGGGGAGGTCTGGGAGGTCTCTGCGCTGGCGCAGCTGGCGCAGCTGGCGCAGCTGGCGTGCTCTCTCTGCTAAGGCTCAGTGCTCCGTGAACTCGTCCTCGTAATCCGTCAGCAGCTCCCGCCTCAGCAGGCAACGCAGGGATGCCGGAGCCACAGCGACATGATGCGACATGGCAGAATGGCCTGGCACGGAGTGCGCACGCCAAGCCACAAGCGAAGAAGCCTCACTGGGTGAGCGCTCGCGACGGCAAGAAACGACAGGGCTTCAAGACTCGTACCCAATAGCAGGCCGCCCAGGATCACCGAAATGCCAATGCTGCCTTGTCTCAGCCCCAAAAAAACCAAAAACAGCGACTTCCTGAGACTGCCCTCACGCTGCGCTCCGCCTTTTGCCGGGCGAGGCATGCAGGGTTCTGCCTCCAAGCGCAGCGTGTAGCGCGCCTCGGGCATGTGCGGGGCATGCGGGGCCCTGTGCCGCAGAAGAACGCAGCACGGCAGGAGAAAGAAGCCAGTGCCATGCGCAATGCGCAGGCTTCTTACTTCTCTGGGCGTCTGTTTGCTGCGGTGCGGCCGAGCTTGCTCCATGAGCGGGTTTCGGGGACATCATGCACGCCACATGGACGATTTTGCTGACACGAGAACAGCGGCCAAAGCACTCAACCTGTGAGCATGCATGCAGCATTTGAGTGAGCATGTACACTTGGACTCAGATGTGATCAGATGTGATCAGCGGCAGAAGGCAGACAGCAAAGCGCAGCAGAGCGCAGAGCAAGCGAGCCGGCAACGAGCAGCAAAGTCGGCACGTGCATGTAAAATTTAAAATGCAGCAGTACATGTCGAGGCATCCTGGTCGATGCACGCAAACGACGGGGCGACGGCGTCGGGCCTGCGAGGTCTTCTGGAAGCTGCACGTGGACGTGTTGGCCGCCGCGCAAAAGGCCTCGGTGGCCTCGAGCGCACAAAGCGAGAACGGAGAGCATCTGTGCGCCCGCACTGCGCCGCATTCGGCCCTCCAAGTGCCTCCTCGTCCCGAGCATCTTCGGTTTGATCTTCCAGGCGGTTGTACCAGCAGGGAATCCTCGGGAGAGAAAAAAAGAGAGCGAGAGAGAGAGAGAGATAGGGGGAGAGATA
The DNA here is from genome assembly GCA_905221635.1 of Symbiodinium sp. CCMP2456. NCBI lineage: Eukaryota > Dinophyceae > Suessiales > Symbiodiniaceae > Symbiodinium > Symbiodinium sp. CCMP2456. The sequence continues at coordinate 47,874 of CAJNDV010017891.1, read as the reverse complement.
GGGGGAGTGGGGCTCGCCTGCTTCGGTTTTGCGTCAACAGCTGCAAGCGCCGGTCCTGCCCAAGGACAAACCAGAAACGGCTCCGCGCAGCTCCGCTTCCTCTGCACATTCTGCGTTCCGCCACCTTTTTCACTTGCGTCTCCTCTTGGAGGTCGATGGGCGAGTCGCTGCCGCATCGGTCGGCCTGGCGGTTCGATGTTAGCTTGAGCCAAGCTTTGCGCACCCTTGGGCCCTTTGGGCCCTTGGGCGCCTGTGCATCAAAGCAGAGACCCCCGTCTTCCGCAGTTCTGCCTGCGACAAAAACTCAACAAGAGATTCCTGAGCGACTGAGCGGTGCCCGGTGCCGCTCGGCATCCGGCAGTAGCTCACAAAGATGCTGGAGAGCACGTTGCGATACTCGCCCAGCCTTTTGCCAGCGCTGCAGCCCTCACAGCGCTCCCCGCTCTCTGGTGGCCTCGAGCAGCTGCTCGTAGGGTCGAACTCCTCGCAGGTCGTTGCCAAGGTGGTCATGCGTCCTGGTCCCAGCACCTGAACGGAGAGAAGAACGGCAAAACTCTCTCGGCCTGTCGCCCACGCCCACCCCACCTGGCATTCCGCTTCTTGCCACCGCTCGCGGAGGCCCTGCAAGGTCAAGTCCAGGAAACCTGCGACGGAGTCTCGCGGCGCCGCGTTAACGCCGCGTGAACCGAAGGCATCCGAAGCCTCCAAAGGCGATCGCTGAAGTCAGACATAGGCAACAGCCACAAGCTGTACCTGCAAAAAAGCGAGCACTCGGAGCACTGCAGGCACTCTGGAGAGACAGGCCGGTCGCGGCGGGCGGCGCACAGCCAAGTAAAGTTCGGGCGAAAGGCCTCAGACTCAGAGCTGAGCCAGAGCCCCCCAGCCCAGCAGGTGTCACCAATGCGGTGTTTTTTTCAAGCTTTACGTTTACCCGGATCTTCCACAACCGATATAGGCTTTCTCCGAAACGGATACAGCTCGCCAGCATCACCAGCCCGCGCAAAATCCTCAGCCTATACAAAGGCTCGTATCTCTGGTGCTTCAAAGCACAGCTGCAAAGCTGTTTTTGCACTGCGAACGGAGGGTTCACGGCTTCGGCTATGCCATTGGGAGAAAACTTTCCCGACACTCCCAAAGTTTCCAGCACTGCATCTCAAGCGTGCATCCCATTCGGAAAAATATTGCACCACAGCTTGAATGACACCTCGGTGTCAACCACTCAAGAATCTGTGGCAAAGAGCTCTTTGCGTGTGGCCTTTGAATCAGCGAAGCTCCGGAAGAAGGCGGGGCCGCGATCGGCCGCGGCGCAAAGGACCACGTAGACCACATTCTTGACACTGATCTCGGTCGGGAGTGGGCACACACAGTCCAGCTCCCACGCTAGGCCTTTCCCGCGAAAAGCCCTGCTGTCCAACATTGGGCCCAAGGTTGGCGAACAACGCCCAAGGAACAGCACAAGAACACACATGCAGGAAGTGCGGTCGGGTTCCAAGGGGCGAAAATGGTCAGGCTCGGACCTCCAGCAACTGTTGCAGAACGTCCGAGCGGGCGTCAAGGTCGAGGCTGTCTGGGGCGTTTATCGCTCATGCAAGTACCTCCTTATTCGAAGAGGAGGGCCCGGATGGGCGAAGAGGCAACAGGAACCTCGGCTTAAGGCTCAGGCAATGGCCAAGGGTGAAACCGAAGGAGCACAAGGCAAAGGAGTGCCGATGCGAGCCCGCTAAGATGCAGGAAGGACCAGGCCTCCTTAAGAGACCGGACAGGCGAGGCCCCACCCTGAATGGGCCCCTGAAGACATGAGCCCCAGCTAAGACTCATCAAGTCGTGGGACATCCACAACCTTGACAACTTATCTCAACTTGCACGAAGTATGCTGCTACTCCATAAGTCGAGGGGGTTGAGGAACATTCCAGTCTGAAAGCGGATTTTTGTCGTAGTAGTTGTCATCCCTTGGGCACTTTATACGGTTCCATCCAGGCCAAGTTGGGCATAGCACTGCAAGACTCTGACGTGATCTCCTCAAGCTGACCGAAGCAGACTTCCAGCGCTGCCTCGTGCCGGGCGCTTTGCCATGTGCAGCGAAGTGAAGCGGAGCAACACGGTGGCCTGGCCTGGCAGGCCCGCTTCCGAGCGACGCCCATGCGACGAGGAGCGGCGTTGCTCGCCGCCAGAGGTGAAACGTGAAACGGCTGAGGCAACAGGGCGCAAGCTCTTCGTCCTTCTGCCGGCCCTCCCCCCCGAAAATGCAGAGTCGATAGCTCCCACACTGGCACTTCCGGGCCATCCTTCTTTCATGCGGTCTGCGACGCTGTCAAGGTGAGTCAATACTGCCGGACCTCGGCGAACATACTTATCGCATTCGCATGCCCGAAACGGTAAAGACCTCAGGAGAAAACTGACCGGTCAACATTTGCTTTGCAGATCGGGCAATCCGTGCATCGGCGGAGCCTTCAGCACACGGCGAATAAATTTTTGGCAGTCTGCAGAAGTGACAACTCGCACTTGGACGGCAGCCACTCATCAATGCAGTTTCGATGGAAAACGTGCCCACAGGGCAGTCGCCGCACCTCTTGAGCAACAGAGCGGCTGTGGTGAGGGTTTATTTGATCCCACCTCGTCGTCCTCCTCGAAAGGACACAGGCAAACCTCAAGATCACAAATGCGCATGTTCAGACTTCGCTCTGTTGCCGCGGCCCCGACCATGCACTGAGTCTGTCCCGTCTGTCTGCCTTGGTCCTCCGTCCACCTGCGCTGCTCACAGCGCCATCACCACTGATGAATAACGATGCCGCAGTGCCCTGAATTAAGTCTGAGCCTGAAAGATGGGATGCGGTCGATGACCTCCTGAGCCATGCCGTGCCGCCTGGACAGGATTTCCTGGACCTGACAAGCGTACCGGAATGCGGGTCAAACAAAATTCTAACAGTATCAAAAAAACAATATTCAAACGAGGTTTGAACAAGATCAAAGACAAACTTATGCTCCACTCCTTCATTTTCAACAATACGAGGATCACTGTTGCTACCATTACTGCAATAGCTATTTTGAGGTTTACCTGTGACCTAACAACGTACACACAAGACACGCTCAACTTTTGTGTCTTGAGCCAAATAATCGGTAGTAACGTCTTGGAGTGAAACTCCTTCATGATGATCTACATACAATGGGCCTGCACACCCCCTTGTAGACAGCGTGAAACAGTTACTTGCGGTAAACTAGTTCTAGGAACAGCGAGGCACTCGGAAACCTAATTCATCTAACAACCGCACTTCAAACGGTTTCAGTGCAGCTGGTGCTCGAGGCGTGAACGCTACTAGCACAACACGGGACTGAAGTGGTTCTTTCCACGGCTATAGCTGCAAACGTCAAGTTTTTGGCTTGTTGCCGAACGAACCTTGTGAGGATGCGTGTTACCCCCGTGAACTTGGACGTATTGCTCCTTAAACCCACTATACCACCTTCATGAGCATATGCTCCAATTGTGAACCCCTTACCCTCGGAGGAAACTACTGGGCGAGAAGACTCGCCGGGAGGAAGAAGGTGGAACAGCTGCAAAATGGGTTGTTCCGATAGTCTGTGTGGCAGGATGCCGGCAACAGACTCGGGATCAGAACCTACGAGAAGATCTTCTGGAACGAAATTCTGGGACGGAGCGGCAGGCATTGAGGCATTTGCAGAATCCTCAGACAAACAACGTTGTTCCAGCATGGCTGGCCATTCCTGGGGACTAACTACTCTTGTGAAGCCGTTTGCTCGTTGTTCTTCAGTGAAGTTCTGCCGTAGGGCAATAAGTTATCTGAACCTGCGGCTCTGCGAGTCTCTCACAGATCGAAGTCACGTTCACTCGATGCACTCTAGGCATATGACGGAGCTTGGCAGAATAACCTGCCTTGAGAATGGCAATTACGGTGTTATTTTCCTGCCCAGGGATCTCAAAACCGAGGATGTCACCGAGGTACTTTTGGAGATTTTCCACTTCGGGAAACATGGCGGTTGCAAGGGAGATCGTTTCGGCTTCAGTCGTAGACTTGGCGGTTGAAGACTGTTTGCGTGACACCCAATGGAGTGGATATACCCAGTCGTGCTTTTGGAGGGCAGGGGACACGACGCGAAGTCGGCGTCCGTGTACACCTTTACCTGGCAGCCCAAATCCTGTTGTGAAACTGACCCTTTCAAAGTCACCCTGCTTGAGTGATGAAGGTAGGATATGCAACGAAGGAGTTGCCGGTCATCAAATCTATCCCACCGACTGACCTTTGAAGCCAATGTGGTGATTATGAACGAGATGTCGGGGCGAGTTAGCCTAGTGAGCCATAGGGCTCGCATTAGGATGTGGGAGGCGGTTCCGTGTAGTTCGCCGGTGCCGTTTAGTTCGCTGTCAGTTGCCTGACTCTCTGGAAAAGCAGGTGACGGTACTTTGCGAAGCTTACTTTTCTTTACACCGGTGATTTCACAATAGAAATCGACAAGTTGCTGCGTGTACGCAATCATGTCAAACTCACATGTGGCCACAGAGTCATCACGCGTGAAAGCCCCTAAAATCCTACAACCACTAGTGCCACCTTGGACAAAGACTTCAGGCTCAAGTTTCACTAGGCTAAGGAGCTTATGCCAGAATTGGGAGTGAAGCTTTACGGACCCACTCAAGGTCAAATCATCGACGTATACATTCACTCCTAGTTTCTGGGATCCTATGTCGAAAAACCATGAACTTGGATATGAAGGAATTTCGCGGCCGCCGAGCCGTTTCAACTGAACCGTTAAGTGGTCTTGCCAGCGCTTGCCTGACACGGGATGGCCATACAAAGTTTTCTCTAGCTTGACTACGAGGCGACTGTCCGGTGAGAATTTCTGCGACCATGCGGCTAACCATATTTCGCGGGGAACGATTACCCAGGTCTCTCGACCGATCTTCGCCTGTAGATATGGCTTGAATGGCATTCTGCAATCTGAACTCGGTCCGGAATTGCGGCATTCCTGTTTTAGCTGCCACAGCGGCATCACAGACTCATCGCTCCAAGTCTGGTTGGCGCGAAGTCCTAAGCCTTCAGCCTGCACAGCCTCCAAACCACGTTCGTCTCTCAGCTATTCCCTCTTAGCAAGGGCATGTTACCAACGCGCTACCTGTGGACAACGAAGGCGTGCGGCAGTAAAAACGTGTGGGAAAGAATCCTTCAACGATCAGCTGCGCAATCTGTGTTGAGCGGTGGTCAAAGGGCCTTGTCAAAGGGATCAGAGCCGTTCCCTTCTGACACGCTCAGCGGACGTGTCTCACTAAGCTGTTGTTGTCCAAACAGCTGGAGCACTCGAAGGGAAGTGGTGCTAATGCATAGCGGCATCTCCGACGAACCCCCCTGGAGCACCACTCTTTTCAGGCTTGTGCGTTTCTCGAAAGAGATCCAGTCTGGTTCGTTCCAAAGCCAACCCCCTTCTGGGCAATCCACTGCGATGTGGCAGCCCTCTGAAAGCTTGTCTTCGGCTAATGAGATGGCGAGCTTGAGCATCTGGCGAGCTTTCGCTTGGCCTTTTCAGCGCTGCTCTTTCTTAGTTGCTCGATGGCATTGTACTTTCGGGTGTTGCTGCGCTGCTTGCTCAAGGCGTGACATGGACTTCCAGATTGTGGCGCTTTGCTTTATCTGACCTTTGGCCTGATCAACATGATCTGGATTTGCGAAGTCTATCGTCGACATGCCTACGCTGAGCCAGTCAACCCCATACATTTTACCAGCAAAACCAACTTCGGAGTTCTCACTACAACAATACTCGACTTATTGGTCGGTGCCCGAGGCCTTTGACTTACGGATCTGGCGATCTCGAGCAAGGAAGTCGGCTCTGGGACGAACAGGTCTTTATTGACCATTGCCCCCTTCTCCCGTCATCAACACTTTCGTCACCCCTTGCGTCAGAGCTGAGAGGCGCGGGCGGAGGCGCTGGCATTGGAGGAATGCTAACTGGTGCAGGGGGTACAGATTTGACTTGAGCGGTCTTGTCTGCGCGCCAACCAAACCGTCAAAGCGAACTTTACACACTGGAGTGTGCACTGTAGTTTCGCCTTTGCAGGCCCTGCACCCTGGAGTAATCCCACACTTGATTATCCCATCCAGGACTGAAAGGAAAGATCTCTTCACCCTCGGGGACATACAACTCTTTAAAAGGCACCGAAATCGCCAGGTCGGACCGGCGTGGACCTCGCAGTAGTCTAGAACGAGATAGACTCCTCTAAAGGACTCGGGACCCGAATCGAGCCGATACCCACAGAACCAAGCTGGCGCAGCTGACGGTGCAAACTTCTCCCGATGTTTGGGATCGGTTCTGTAGTACGCGAGCTGGCCAAGAAGGAGGAGACGTCCTGGGAATTCTTTCTGTTGGCGGCTACATAACGGGACTCCTTACGGTCTGCGACGCTGTGCTTCAAGTCTAGGACGAACGTTGCAAAGACCGACGAGGACCCACAGGCAGGCCTGATTGCGAAACCGGCTTGCAAATGCACTGCTCGGGCGATCTCTTGAATAGACCCTTATGTCACGTTCTAGGACGGAATTGTGTGGCCAACCGTCAGCCAAAGTGGGCTCTAGGACCCATGACACCTGCTGGCAAGCTGATCCCAACTCCCTCGCGTCGTCCGACTTAAACATGATAACAGGCTTTGACTCCGCATGTTTTCCAGCGAACTGTAGCAGAGCTCTGCCCACGTTTTCAATCGTTCGTCTGACTAAGGGACAGGATCTTATGAACCCCGAATATTCATCGCGGATAACGAACAACGTGGATTCACGACCGTCTTTGGAGGACTCTTTGAACACCACTACAATGTCGGATGCGATGCGTTCACCAAAGGCAGTTGTCGGCTCGAGCGAACCGCGATCATGCAATGGATCAGGTCTACGCTTGTTTATCTTCCGAGCGTACACACGGGCCTGTTGTACAGATCTTACAGGCCGGGTTCTCTGGGCTATGGGCCAATTTGTGTTCACAAGAAGTGGCATCTTTGATCAAACGCGCGGTCTCAGCGGGGATTTCTTTTTCGCACGCTGAATCCGCATGCGCTTCACCAGGATCAACCTCAGGCGGGCGCCGGCGCCCCATGGGCTGCGGCTGCGAACTCGACAGTTTCTTGAAATACTGGCACATGACCATCAAGGCGCGAGGCATGTGTTGCATCCTTTGAACACACTTGGATATTGCCACAAGCACCCGAGACTACTGACGATGAATCCGGGAGGAGGAAAGGAAGGGATGCTGGTAACCACACGAATGGGTGACCGTGATGATTTACTAACTCTCCCATGGAGCGAGCTATGGGGCAATCAGCCATAAGGTACGACTCCGAACTCCCGAACTTGGAACCGATCGCGCGAACGACCTCTATAGACTCTATTGCAGTAAAGGTCCCGTTTCCTGTGGCAAACTTTATGGGATCGGTCTGGGTGGCAGTAACGCCGACTCCAGGACCGACACCTTGTTGAGCCAAAGCCTTGAACGACGTAAGGTTTCGCCCAGCGCCTGATTCTGCTATCCACTCCAAGAGCCAGACTGCGCTATGGGCAGCGCGATGTCAACTGAAGGAATTGTTGCAGGGGTAGCAATGACGGACAACCCCATGAACCATATAAGAACTCTGTCAAAGAGTACGTGAGCTAACACGCCGATACGAAGACGTGCCAATACCATTGGCAGAGTAGGCCCTAAGTAGGCAACACTGCAGCGACTGTAGCGGCAACGGTGGCTTTGGTCGCAGCTCCGGCTTTGCCGCGGAACCGACATGGCGGTGGATGAGGGGTACCTTTGGTGCCTTTACCACCTTTAAGTTTGTCTCCTTTCGGCGAGCCTTTACCGGGGCTTTAGTGCCGGGCTGTTGGCCCTTACCTTTGCCTGGACCCTTAGGTGGAGCCTTTGGCTTACCAGGCAATGCGGGTTGTGTGTCACTGGTTTGTGGATCGGCCACCGTGCCTTTGTCACGGCTTCTCCTATCCTTTTCCCGCTGTTCCTTGGTTTTCGCAGCGTTGGTTGGCTTGTTGGAGGAAGGGCTCAGCGCATCTTTGATGGCCGTTTCGTTTGCATCCTCCCTCAACTCAGCAATCAACGCCTTTAGCTTTGAAAACAACCAATCCCAAGTCCTGACCCGAGAACCCTCTTGTGCATCTTTGATCCGGTCGATGTGCCGCTGCAATAACCGACACTTCTTTAAGCGACCGAACAGCCAAGTAAACTTCGTCTGTTCTGAAAGTTGATGTTCAACAGGTATGGAAATCAGGATATACTCTACTCGATTTGCGACAGCGAGGAGGGACTGGTATGAAAAGGTGTCTAACTGCAACTCCAGCAATGCTTGCTCAGTCAAGTTAGCTCCACGGCGTTGATCCAAGAAGAATCTGCGGGCAACCAAGAGGCCGTGCACTGAAGCTGGCACCCTCTATGTACCCTTGGAGCTGCATGCCCAACTCGTTGTTGAGGTGCTTTAGGTCTGCAAGAAGAGAGGCTAGGTGTGCGTCAAACGAAGTCTGTTCTGAAAGTTGATGTTCAACAGGTATGGAATTCAGGATATACTCTACTCGATTTGCGACAGCGAGGAGGGACTGGTATGAAAAGGTGTCTAACTGCAACTCCAGCAACGCTTGCTCAGTCAAGTTAGGTCCACGGCATTGACCCAAGAAGAATCTGCGGGCAACCAAGAGGCCGTGTACTGAAGCTGGCACCCCTCTATGTACCCTTGGAGCTGCATGCCCAACTCGTTGTTGAGGTGCTTTAAGTCTGCAAGAAGAGAGGGTCTGACAAGTCTACGTCTTGGGATGTCTCGAAGGCTGGCAACAGCCACCTGAGCAACGTGTCCGCGCCAGTCCTGTCAATGGCACACACCCTGATCACGAAAGCATTCTTCCAGGACCTAAACTGAGCAGCGTCAGTGGGAAGCGTAACAACTTTTACCAATGATAGATCTTTTTGTTTGCACACCTCGTCTTCCGAAAACAGATTAGCAGATCCAACCCCACAGGAAAGCCTGAAATTGGCCCTGAACGGAAAAATACGGCTGCTAACCAGTTATCCAGACCCCAAACCAAGGACAACACCAAGGGTGGGTATGGAAGTCACAGAACAGGGCACTGGGCAGACCCTGAAAGCAAAGAGCAACTCAGTTACGCTCTTTTTCATGCTTGAGCCAAATGATAAACATTGGACAAGGTTAGCATAGCCTGACACATGTTTTTACACGCAGGGAATTCGAGTTTTATCAACTGACGATCCTTCAATTGTCGGGAAGCAGCATGTCGTCCTTTGGCTTGTGTACAATGTTTGCACCATGATCTGAATGGAAGATGAGTCAATTCATGTTGTTTTCGCTCAAAATTTGTAGGTTCTCCAGAGCTCTTAATCCTTTGGGATTTCTGGCCCGCTCAATGGGATGATTCTCCTCGTCGACATCAATCGACGTGGGCAAGATCTCAAAGACAGTGAAACCTGGCCAATCAAACCCAAGATCACGACGGGGATCTAAATCCGGTATGACAACCAATCCTTGATCAGCAAGCATATCACACTATCGATCCTCAATCAAAGTTCCTACTTTCACAGGATCAGAACACTGAACAACTTAGGTGTACCTTCCAGCGCTCAACAACTCTCCAAAAACGCCAGACGATTCCAATCCAATGGGCGAAGGTTCTGGGCAGGATTCACAATGACACACCGAGAACGATGAACGAACCTAACCCAATACCTTGGATGCTGAAACCAATGATCAGAAGCTCTTTCCAATCCAGTCATAATATCCGGCGTGCGGAAGAGCCGCATCAATTCTTCAGCCATCTTGGAATCAAGCTTAATCAATGATCTGAGACGATCACTGATCGAAGTCTCAGTATCACCAGATTTGACAATGCCTGAATGATCTGCCTTAGCCATTTGCCTTGACTTCTCGGTCCCTCGGCTCGACACCGGCGGATCAATGAGAGGGTCAGGGGCAGGTGGGGTCGTTTGGAAACGATGCGAATACGCTTGCCAAAAGAACCAGGCCTGAACAATGGGCTTCGACCTCAAGCCAGCGTTAGCCTTAGCAAAAGGCGTCGGGCCAGGTTTGGCACGAGGCGCAATTGTAGAGGAAGACGACGCTGATCAGGATCTCGCAACATGCGGAAATCCAGATCCTCACTGACGGCCGTGGTGCCGTCTTTGAAAGTCTGACGTGTCACACGATGCCCGGTCAATCTCGACTCAGGGCATGGCATAGCAACGCATGAACGAGTCAATGTGTGCAATGCCAAGCGAGGTGTGACATGCTTTCGGGTAAGGGTCAACGTGTCTTCATCCAAAGACCACCAATCCACGTTGTGGAACTTTTGGTCGGGTCGGGGTCTAGAAAACTTGAACAATGCGAGACAGATGACCGTAGTTAGCATCAATGGCATCGGTGACTCCACGAAGTTCGCAATCGAGCCCAGACAAATAAATTCCACCACGGATTCCAACGCAGACGAGTCTTGATCAAAAGACCAGGACCAATCATCATGCCACCATTGGGGCGCTCTCCAATCGTCATCATACCAGTCATTCTCAAACAGGGCCCCGGCCCAATCCTCGTACCAAGCACTTCCATAGCCATCATACCACACTTCATCACAGTCATTCCGGAGCGCACACGTGCTCATCGTCTGCAAAGCAGGCCCATCACACTGCACCCATAGCTCTTATTGCGACACCCCGTAGGTATCGAGGTCCGCTCGCAATTACTATCATCACTAATTATTCTTGCTCTGGTTACAATTATGAGTGAGTGAGTGAGTGAGTGAGTGAGTGAGTGAGTGAGTGAGTGAGTGAGTGAGTGAGTGAGTGAGTGAGTGAGTGAGTGAGTGAGTAAGTGAGTGAGTGAGTAAGTGAGTGAG
>CAJNDV010017891.1:0-36897 GCA_905221635.1 Symbiodinium sp. CCMP2456 | reverse complement strand
ACAAGCACTTCTTTATGCAACCAGGCAGTCCGTCCAGTTGGTTCTTGAGCCAATGCCATTCGGCATTGTCGCATTCACAAATGCATCGTGAACATTAAGGGGCTCATTAGGGTAGTGTCATTTAACAGAGTGAGTGAGTGAGTGAGTGAGTGAGTGAGTGAGCGAGTGAGTGAGTGAGTGAGTGAGTGGATGGCCTTCGGGTGCACCCCGGCCGAACGGAAACGTTCCCTCCCGCCATCTCTTCCCCCTCCGTTTTCGTCACCAGGGAGACCCGGCAAGTGCCCGACGCGCCGAGCCCATCAATCCAAGCAGGGAAAAGTGCCACCCGCACCTCCATGGGCTCGCCCACCCAAACTGCGAGGCATGGCATGGGTTGGATTTGGGCACTTGGCAAGCTGGGGGCACTGGCTCGGAGAAACGGCTTGGGGTGCGGGGCGGCCGAACCAAACACGCACACACGCACCGGCAGCAGGACTAAGGGAAACTCAGCTGATCCTGTTTTGACTGCGCAAGCTCAATCAGTATTGCCCTGGCGTGTGGGGCAGTGCCTGCAACTGAAGGCACCATCGACCAGAAGGGGTATACCATTATTACTATTATTACGATCATCACGACTATTACTATTATCACTATTATCATTAGTTCTATTGTCACTACTACGAAAACTAGTACTACGATTATCAGTATTTTGAACATTCGGCATATTAGCACCATTGTGCCAGCGGCAAAGATCCCCGGACAGTGAAAGAACCTATGTCGTTATGGCCAGGACGTCACGACCACTGTCACATGCGAACAGGCTTGGGAGAACAAAAGTCTCAACTAGTTGCCAGGTGTGATTTTCCAACATGTACACCGTGGTTCCCACCACAAACGACCATGCCGACCATGAAAACAACGACCAGGGCCAGGAGACCACCAGGAGACCACCAGGAGACCACTGGGACCATGCCAACATGCTTTCCCCAAAGCACTGGCGCCTTCAAACCACGCCTCGAATGCCTTCCCCAACATACTGGCGGGAGTCAGACACAATTGAGAGCACGACGAAATCGCCTTCCATCAAGTATTGGGGGCTCGAGGACCGGCGCGAAAGTACTTTCCGCCATGTGCTGGCGTGTTTCGGGCGCAATCGACTTATGCTTCCCCTTAGCTTGCGAGATCCAGCGGAGAATCATCCATTTACTGCTGCGATTCAAGGTTATCGAGAGCAAAAAATGGTCCATCTCGTAGTTTCTACACTTTCCTGGCCCCGGGGCACGTGCGGCAGGCAAATCCTTCGTAAATAATTGGACATCAGGAAAACTAGCATCTGCTGTAAATAATTGGACAAGCAGAGCCTCTTTCTGATGTAACGTGGCTTGTCCCAGCCGCTTCCCGCACAGCCTCCATCAAACGCTCTTCGTAGCCACCAGCAAGAGCCTGCCCGAAGTCTCTTGGTGCTGCAACGGGGCACATACTGTAGCCCACAAGTCAGCGGCTCCTCCGTATTGAGCAGCATCATTTGCAACCCAGGGGGCAAGCTTTGCAGCTGTTCTAGCCTCGGCAGCGCTCATGTTGCGAAGCCAATGTCGCGAACCCTCTCGAACGTCTTCAACAACGACCCGACACTGGTTCTCTGACATGGAACCTGAAAACAAGAACTGAATATGCCCGCAACACATACTATAGTGGGCGAGCCAGCTGGCTTGTCCCAGCTCTGTTCTACACTCAATTCGCCATGACATGTTGGTCGCAACCCCCGGCGCGCCAGTTCACGGTCCGGTACCCTGTCGCCTTTCGGCACCGCAACACAGGATCCTCTCAGACGCTAACATTGTGGCTAAAGCAGCCAAACACATGGCTTTTGTCTTCGCCGAGCCGGATGGTCTAGGGTCTACTACCATTGCACATCAGGTCTTCGTCCGAGCCCTGCCTGAGGCCCCCTGCTCTTTGTCAAGCTTCTTTAAGGCGGTCATTTGCGGTGATTAAACTTCTGGCTACACGCACTTGGATTGTCAGATCTGGAGGGTGCGTCGGACTATCTGGGAATACGGGCCCAGGGCTTTACAAGTGCTGTTTAACGTCTGTTTTCGGGTTTTCAAGGGTTAAGGGGGGTCTTCTAGACTTTGGTTCAGGGTTTGGGGTTAAGGGTTGTAACCCTAATGTACTTATATGATAAAACTGCTTGTGCACGATAAATACATCATAGCATCATGGCATAAGATCCGGCGTGTCATCCACAAGTATCTCAATCATCACTCTGTCCTTGCGCTTACCAAATAGCATAATTTTCTCCACTAGCAGATTATTCATCAACAGATGTTTAACATGATCAAAAACTTCTTGGATTTCAGGCTGCTTATTTCCTACGTTCGTGTTCCTGAAGTCTTTTCGCTCTGCATTTCATGCAGTTGCGAACTCCAGGGACGGCTGTTTCCTGTGGCATCTTGTACGTTTGATTCTCTACATCTTACTAGAACTAATAACACTATCCCTTTAAACTGCTTTAAACGAAACATTTTAGAACAAATATCATTGCATGATCGCAAAAGTGTTTACTGACACAGAAGCTCACATCAGGTTCATTATATGCATCGAAATCAAGTTTTATCTTGCTTGCTTTCATTTGCATTATACTGATATAACATACGCTTTTTCATAGTGAGAGACTATGAGAGGGTCTTTGCATTCCCTTAAGATTTAGCGAAGCTACTTATGAATTAATATCAATTCCACACTCTTGTTGTTATGAATCTGTCCCTCACACCGAAGCAATGGGACACTATTTTTTCTGGACGGGGCTCTGAAATGGCTGGGCAAGGTCTCTATACAACTGTTGGGCTTACGCTGTCAATGTCAAACTAGATGCTAACTATGTCCGTGACAAGCATTCTTTAGGCCCTTCGGATACTTACATCTTTGCCTATCCTTTACACATCCTCCTCCACTTTGTCTAGTCCTTCTTCTGGTGTAGGCTTGCGCGATTCCCATCCGGTAGACACCGTATCAACACCTTCATGATCTTGTATGCTGCTTCTGAATATTGGGTTTTCATCGGGGTGACTCCTCTGCTTCCCTTTTCATGCAGTCCTATCTTCAATGCGTTTTTACCTTCGGCGTTCGTCTTAGTTTTTCGCCAATTTCAATGAACGGGCGCGACCGTTTAAGCTTGGCATCTTGTGTTACAACTTTTCAAGTTTCTAGGTGCTGATCCGTTATGTAAAATTCCTAAGCTAGAGCCAATACCCGAATATGCATATAGAAACAGCAAGTATGACATGATGCCGAAGCTACCGCCAAGAATGTTATGTTTGGCTTTTTCAACCAGTGGCAAGACAGTATTGACCCAAAACATAATAATGAAAATCTACAAAAGATCTTATGACTGAATAAACATCTGCTCACCTAGTGTTCATGTAGACGACACGTGGACGGCAGTCAAGAAATCCATACGCGACGTCATGAAGCTAGACGCCGAGAAAGATAAGCTTTGTCATGAGGATTACGACCCGGTGGTTCTGCAGAAGATTATTCAAACACAGCACAAAGTCATACACTTCCAGAAGAAGAACAAACCAAAACATCTGTTCAGCATTCCGTGTCAGTTGTTGGCGACTTTGCAGTCGATCCGAAACTTGTAAGACAGTCAAGTTTGTTATACGGGTTGTTCACGAAAGGTCGCCAAAATGCTATCTCGTGCAGTTCAGCCACTGAGAAGTATGACGTATTGGCACCGATTCTTAGATTGAACGCTTTTGCTCTTCAGGCTCAAGAACATGAACGAAGTCAAAGCACTTCTTAAGAAATCTTCTGCACTGGTGGACAAGAACGCATTCTATGAGATGTATCGACAAGCCGTGAATCGTGCACCTTACTAGTTCTTCTGCAGAGAAACCAATGCTAAAAAATACTAATGACATGTTCTTCGTTAACTTGAAACAATGCTTTACTAACGAGGTTGCCATCAAATTCATGACAATTTCACTAAGCATCATATCAGCCATTTCCACATGGTCATATTCATCTTCGATATTGTTTAAACGCTCTGTGGATGTGTTTTTAAGTTACATAAATGACTTGGAATAAACCTTGCAGTTTTTTGCGCATATCTCTAGATCCTGCAAGTTGAGTTGTACTATCATCGTGTTTATCTTCGTGCAATGAAAAACAGTAAGTCTTTGGACACTCCCGTCGTAAATGAAGCATCAAAGCTAAACTTGCACAAGCAATTTTAAAACGGGAAATGGATGAACGAGAGGTAAGAGTTGCAAATCTCGCACTTAAACACAGACTGTTAGAAGGACAAAGGAAAGACAACTACACAACGGAGATTGACGGACCAATAGGGCTGCGATCTCAAGATAGATTATTTTAGGGTGCGGTACACCCAACAAGGCTCGGGGTGTCTCGTACCCTCTGCGACTTATGGTCCAAGACCCGATTGAGCCGATTGAGGGGTGCATGGCAAAAATCCTTGAGGCAGCGGCATTTCCGGAGGAAGTAGATTGCGAAGCGATGGGTGAAGAACCTGCTAGTTCGTTGAGTCTCGGGACGTATGCAATTGGTTGCGCCTTTGCCAAGTTCCCGGCTCCCTCGCAGTAGATTGTCGTATTCTTGCCTCGCGTTGAGGTCGGTTTGCTGGCCTTCGCTTCCTTTCCCTTCTCTCAGCTCCCTGCCAATGCGCCCTCGCTCTCCACGTGGCTCGCAGCAGACCACTTTGAACTGAACCCCCTGCGGAGCAACTGCAATTCGCACAGCGAGTCCCCGAGACACACATGCGCATAGACCTGAAATGTGAACTGGTCATTCATGGCGAAGCTCTGCTGCTTGTTCCTCCCCAATGCACAGCACGACTGCCAGGTCGTAGCAAGTCACGAGCACGTCTCTCCGTGTCAGGTATGGCTTTAAGTAATCGTTGAAGATGTCGTACTCATACCTGGGAGCAGAGCCACCCGACAAAGCTGACATGAGTCTGTGAGCCTTGTCTAGCCGAGGCCACGAAAACGAAGAAGAGGATCACCTTCTGTTTGCTCTGGGCCACCCCGCGCTGCGGGCAGTGTGTCTTGAAAGGGTACGAAGTGGATCTTGGAGAACTCGGGCCTCGAGAAGCTACGAGAAGCTACGAGAAGCTGCGAGAAGCTGCGAAAGAAGCGACCACGCACAGCCCGCCACGTGTTGTCCCAATCGACGAATACCTGGCCGCTAGCCGTCACGGGCCGTAAATCGAACCCGGCGAAATTCTGAACAATGCCAGCGGCACCACAGTGCTCAGATCAACGATACCTATTTCGGGTGGCACGGGCTCGGCAGCCATCACCTGTCCACCGCACTACAGGAAAGGCCAACACTCTCTCTGTCTCTACTACAGAACCCGCCTGAAACTCCATGCCATTGATCTGTAGCTGTTCGTTGACACTGACGATACTCGTGACCTGGCAATGTTCTCCGACTAAAGCCGAGATGACCTCAAAGTCTGAAACTGCTGGACGCCCCTCATCTCATGACATGTTCTGACACAGTCTCTTATACACACAGTCTTTGTTCTCCTTATCTGTCTATCTGACTCTAAACTATCTCTCTAATGTCTACCTCTCTACCTCTCCGGCTCTCTCTCTCGTGGGCCTCAGCCTGTCTTCTTCCACACAGCCGAGAGGGAAGCTCTCGCCCCCCCTGCGCACGAATGCGCCCTCGCCCCGGTCTCTGCGGTGAAAGCACGAGATGAGGTGGGCCGTACTTCAACTCATGTATCCCCGAACCCTTAACCAACTATGGTAACCCCCGGCCTCACATCATCCTGAGGTTGCGACCAGCTCTGTTTTCCCGACTCGCTGCATGTTGCAACTTGACAACTCGCTCCGGTAACACTGTGACCCCAACGAACCACACTGCAACATCACAATATGCTACTCAAAGCATACACTAGTTCCCCCCGAAGTCTGCTGGCTTTCCTCGACTAGCACTGGTACTTCCATCGTCCCTTGTACTGCAAGCAATAACAGAACTCTCTCATGTATCACATGCACACAAACGCTCTGAAGGGGTCCCACATCTTGGTGGCTTCTGGAAGGTGGCAAAATGAAAAATCGCGACAGTATGCATGCGCCTTGTGGGGGCTTTCGAAAAGACACGGATGCTCGGTCTGCGGAAGAAGAAATGGATGCACCGTCCGAGGAGTACGAGAACAGCTTCAAACAACACGTCTTCCCCCCAAACCTTCCACAAAGTACAAGTCCAGCAGAATCAGGTGCATTCCACCCTCGAACAGATCTTCCTGGTCTTTCCCCACCATCATAGAAACATGTTAACACGAACTACCCGTACGAGCGCGGAAAAAGGGAGATGCGCGCCGAGTCGGAGGAAACGAACTTAAGAAGCCTACAGGAGGGGTTGCCCGATCGAACCCAAGAAGCCTACAGGAGTCGGTTACCCAGGCCCCCAGGCTCGGCGAGAGGGGGCGGCTGGGTTGACAGGAGGTGGCCCATTGAAAGCGTGAGAACTTGGAGCTCTCAAGAGCGAGAAATACTACTCGTGGTGGAATGGAGAAAATAAAAAAAAACTTACAGAGAACAGGTTTTCGGCTCGAGAATAAGGGATTGGGCCAAAGAAGGCCCTGATCTCACCCAAACACAAAGTGGATGAACGCGAACCTGCGAAACCTACGGTCGGGTGAATAGGCCCCCAGGCTGCTGGCTTGACAGGAAGAAATCCGTGGGACCTGGACCCTGAAGAAGCGAGAGGTATCACTCGAGGAAATGGAAACGAACCTGAGCGGGAGATACTACCCGAGGAGAAGAGGCGAACTTATAAGAAACCTACCGAGCTCGGTTGCCCAGGTTTTAGGCTTGAGCGTAGGGGTTTGCCAGGAAGAGCCCTGATCTCACCCAAACTCAGGTTTGGGGCCCGCGAGGGGGGGGTATGGGCCAGAAGAGGCTTCAAAAGAGAGCAGATAAAATCGAACCTCCGAGCCATGGGTCCGTGTGGTCGCCTAGCAGATTCTGCTTTGTTGGCGACGATGCTACACCACGGGGCAGCCGTCCTCCAAGACTCGGTGCCTGCCTGGGATCCACAATTGCCCGCGTGGCAAGATGCAGTTTCCGGCTTAGCCCAATCGTGCGTTTGCCCTCAGGCAAACATGCAACGTTTACTTTGTTGCTGGACTTGTGGCGGTGCTGCCTGGCCGCCTGCCGGCAGGAACCCCTCTCCGTGCTTTTGCACGGCTTCCGAGCATACCCCCTGTGCCTCCTGCGGGTGCATCTTGCACTCCCGGACACAATGTCGCTGGAACCACGGCGCTCACTCAGCATACTTCCGCCCAGATGCCGCGCCCCTCTGCCCAGATTGCTGGCTCATGTGGTCACGCAGCTTGCAAGCTTGCCCACTGCGTCGACGTCCCCCACCCCTTGCAGTAGAGCTACTTCAACACCTCCGAAACCTACAGTCGTCGGGTGCCCGGGCCCCCAGGCTCGGCGAAAGGAGGCGACTGGCTCGTACGAGCGCGGGAGCGAGAGATTCTATTCGAGGAGGTGGAGGCGAACCTAAGAAGCCTACACTGCGCGGTTGTCCTCGAGAATGGGATTTGGGTCCGGAAAGGCCCTGATCTTACCCAGGTTGGGCCAGAAGAGGCTGCAAGAAAGAGTAGATGAAGCATTGGGTGCCCAGGCCCCCAGACTCGGTAGGACGGGGCGGCTGGGTTGACGCAAGAACGTGGTTCTCAACCTAAGAAACCTACAGAAACCTGTTGTGCAGGTTTTCGGCTCGAGGCTCGGGGTTTGACCAGGAAAGGCCCTGATCCCACCCATAACTCACACGTTAGGCCCGAGAAAGCGGGTTTGGGCCAAAAGAGGCCTCATGAAGGAGTAGATGCAGTTGATTCTACGAAACCTACAGTCGTTGGGTACCCAGGCCCCCAAGCTCGGCGAGAAGGGGCGACTGGGTTATCACGAACTACCCGTACGAGCGTGGAAAAGAGGGAAGTGTTCGACGAGTCGGAGGAGACGAACAGGAGGCGGTTGCCCAGACGAACCTAAGAAGCCTACAGGAGTCGGTTACCCAGGCCCCCAGGCTCGGCGAGAGGGGGCGGCTGGGTTGACAGGAGGTGGCCCGTTGAAAGCGTGAGAACTTGGAACTCTCAAGAGCGAGAAACACTACTCGTGGGAATGGAAAAAAAAACTTACAGAGAACAGGTTTTCGGCTCGAGAATAAGGGATTGGGCGAAAGAGGGCCCTGATCTCACCCAAACACAAAGTGGATGAACGCGAAACTGCTGGGCGGGAGGGGGCTGCTGGCTTGACAGGAAGAAATCCGTGGGACCTGGACCCTGAAGAAGCGAGAGGTATCACTCGAGGAAATGGAAGCGAACCTGAGAAACCCAGGTTTCCGACGCGAGAAAAGGGGGTCTCACCGTGGGAGCGCGAGAAGGTGGAACTCGCAGGGAGCGGGAGGCGAACTTATAAGAAACCTACCGAGCTCGGTTGCTCAGGTTTTAGGCTTGAGCGTAGGGGTTTGCCAGGAAAAGCCCTGGTCTCACCCAAACTCAGGTTCTGGGCCCGCGAGGGGGGGTATGGGCCGGAAGAGGCTTCAAGAGAGAGCAGATAAAATCGAACCTCCGAAACTTACAGTCGTGGGGTGCCCGGGCCCCCAGGCGCGGCGAAAGGAGGCGACTGGCTCGTACGAGCGCGGGCGTGTGAATCACTCAATGAGCGGGGGATAGGGCGCCTGAATTTCCCGGAAGGGAGGTGGGTCTCTCAAGAAGCAAGAGGTTCTACTTGAGGCGGAGGAGGCGAACCTAAGTAACCTACAGAACTCCGTTGCCCAGGTTTTCGGCTCGAGAGTGAGGGAGTGGGCCAGGAAAAGGCCCTGACCAAACCCAGGTATTCGACCCACGACGACAAGCCACGAAGCCTACAGTGGAGGGGTGCCCAGGCCCCAGGCTCGGCAGGAGGGAGTGGCTGGGTGGAGGAACGCTAGAAGGTGGAACTCTCGAGGAGCGAGAGATTCTATTCGAGGAGGTGGAGGCGAACCTAAGAAATTCACAGAACTCGGTTGTCTAGCTTTTAGGCTCTATACTAGGGGTTTGGGCCAGGAAAGGCCCTGATCTCACCCAAACTCAGGTTTTGGGCCCAAGTGGGAGGGTTTGGGCCAGAAGAGGCCGCAAGAGGGAGTAGATGACGTGGAGAAAAAAAAAAAAAAACAGCAGTCGTCGGGTTCCCAGGCCCCCAGGCACAGCGGGAGGGGGCGACTGAAGCGAGTCGAGGGACTTCGACTCGAAGGAGTGGAGCGAGGCGTAGGAGCTTGAGGCAGTAGGGTGGCGTGTAGGTCGAAAAACGCAGGTTTACATGCAGAGGGCGGGCAGGAATCGGAAGGAGTAGGCCGGGGAGCCGGATGGATAAGATTGTGCCGAGAGGCGTCTACCAACACACGCAAAGTGGCGTCACCCAGAAAAAAGGGAAGGCCTGGGAAGTGAACCAAACAACAATCACAGACGACACAACAACCAACACCACACAAGGACCACCACCAACAACAACAACAACAAAACCAGCCCAACCACAACGCCAGCGCCACCAGGACCAGAACACCGCCAACACCCAAAACCACCAACACCAACGAACAAAAAAAAAGAAAGAAAGAAAAAAAAACACAAAAACACACACACACACACACACACCCGACACAGACCACAACAACCCCCCACCGGAAAAAAAAAGAAACACACACACACACACCCGCGCAAACCAAAGCCACCACCAGACCAAGAAAAAACAAAAAAAAACCAAAAAAAAACACACACCGAAAAAAAACACACACCAACACACCGGACGCCAACCACCACAACACCCAACGAGAAAAAAAAAAGACGCAAACCACAACCACCACCACACCGAAAACACAAAAAAAAAAAACTGCGAGCAAGGGGCGTGCAGAAGAAAGAAGAGGGCTTGAGTCTGATGATCCTTCCCTTCCTGCAGACAGACCGTCCAAAGGATCTGGCCGTACGAAAGGAACTTCGGAACACAACAAGATCGCCAAGGACTGGGTGGGACCTATGTCATGTCAGGAAGTCGGCCCCGCAAGGGAGACCGAGCATCTGCAAGACATGGACTGTACTGCCGATACGCCAGCTGTCTACGCTGCTCCGGCTCCGACTGGGTCCTAAACGAAAACCACGCAGGCGGCCTGCCCATCCCCGCAGCTATGATCAGCTGGTGGCACTGGCAGAGGCCAATGCACAGCGACGTCACGATGCTCTTTACGGCCCCTCCTTGGGAGCTGACTCTGAAGGCACCCATGGTGCGCTCTGCGATACCTCCTACTCTCAGCAGACTCAAGCTGTGGATTCAAAGCTGGATTTGCAAGTCATGGACTAGACCGCTGATGTCTGTCAACGGCCCCGGCGCAGGGAGCTGGCATCGCCTACTTGCGCTAGGACGCGGGCGCGCAGCCTGCCAAATGCCCAAACTGAGCGGCTCCCTTGGAGGAAGCCGGTCCGAGCCGAGCCCGGTCCCAAGTCCGTGCCTCGCTTTTGTGTACCCTCCTTGCAGATTCCCTGTCAGGTCCGGCCGAAGCAGCTCGCTTAGCGTACAGCCACGTCTTATCGCCGCCAACAACCCTCCCGATCAGTTACTCGTCTTCATCGGCTTCTGCAGGCCCGGTCATCCCTTGCGATTAAGCTTTCGGCCAGGGGGAGTTGTGAACTAGCCAACCGTTTTGGGTGTCTGCAGCAGCGTGCTCATTGTTGGTACCCAGCTCTGTTCTTGTGGGAATCAGCCTCTGCACCATGTCGCGGCCTGAGCGCAGCAACACTCGGGACTTCGCCAGGGCCATCGCTGAGGAGCTTCATAACCTACGAACCCGGGACAGGTCTCGTTCTAGGGACCGCTCTTCTTGACTTGTTGCTGCACGGCGCACCGACGAGGACCCTTTGGGGGAGCCGAATCCTGCTGTGGCAGCACCCGTGGGGACCGCTGTGGGTAGCACTACCCTTGATTTGGAGGTCTCTGCGGCCCTCAGCCTTGCAGGGCGAGGAGAATCGGTTGAAGACGTCGCCAGACATTATCGCGCCGGCACCTTGCGCGAGGCATACGCGGGGTTCTTTGGCCCAGGGACACTCCCAACGCGTAGACAAGTCGTTGCTAATGACGCGGCTCAGAGGAGACCAGCTGCCATCCGTGCTGTATCACGGCACTACGTCGTCGTGCTATGACTCGATTCTCAGGCAAGGGCTTCTGGCTGGCGGCCCCGCAGGGCGCTGCAAACGCACGGATATACATTTCATCGCCAGTTTACCGATGGCTGAAGGCGGCGATGCTCTACCTGTGGTCTCCGGCATGCGCGCATCCAGTGACATTGCGATCGAGATTGCACCGCGACGGGCTTTTGATCAAGGCTGCCTCTTCTTTCGCAGCGATAACCACGTCTATTTGACAGAGGGGTTCCGAGGTACCCTCCCACCTCGCTTTATCCAAGCAGCGGTTGTGCTTCGAACAGGGGAGTGCATTGTTGCAGACTCTGCGGACACGGCTCCCTCTAATCCAGCCGTGAAGTTGCTGCGGGGCGGCTCACTGAGGTAGTGGCCGAAGATGCGCCAGCAGACAACTGTCGATCCTGGGTGTCAGAGCTGAGAGAAGACGAGGAGGCAGCACCTCTTGCACGCTTGGTTTTTTGGAAGAGGACCCGCTCCCCGGACAGCAGGGGCCGAACTAGCACAGGTCGAGTTGAGGAAGCAGGCGGAGTACTGAGCACTGTTTGTGCACGTGCCTGTACTGGCGCCGCTTCTATCGCTCATAGCACGGCCAAGGCGTTTCACAGTCCTGCTGAGGAGGTCGCCCAGCTGAAGCCATGGGTAGGACGCACCAATCAGTGCCTAAGCCTAAGCGCAGGTAATAGCTGGGTTGTTTAGATAAAGGTTGTTGACATGACGGTGTCTGCGGCAAAGTCCGCATGTGGCGCAGAAGTGCCCTCTTCATGCCCTGTCCACGCGTGGCTTTGAGCACTGAGCAGTCTAGCCTCGCAAAATACGCACCAGAAGGGGCACTACTAGAGGAGTCTCTGCTGGCACACACTCACAGTGATCGCAAAAAGTGCACACACTTGCTGGGCAGGCCTGCAAAGGAAGATCTTCCAGACAATTCATACCACAGGAGGCTGCACCAACCTGAGCAGCGCAGAGTGCAGTGCATGCTGCGGTAGGCGAGAGGTCCCTGCACCTACCAAGGGGGTGGACGTGCTTCTCGAGCTTGTGCTAAGACGCTTGTTCGAGCTGGGCTCCGCTGCCCTTGTTGCTTTGAACTGCGACCCCACTGTCGAGCACAGCCAAAAGAATTTTATCATCATAGGTGCTGGCAAGGCGATCATGTGTCGTCTCACCTACCTTGCCACCTCAGTCTGGTACCCTTATCCACCGCACCCCGCACAGTGGCAGGTGCGACCACGCTCTTTCACACGACGTGAAAGGCGCAAGCAACATCGCAGACGGCGAGCCCGGTTTTGCTCTGTCAGCACCGCCTTACAGCTCTGAATACTTGGGGTCGAGCATCGAAAGCGTGCACCTTTGAACACGACATAACACGACCGTGCCCGAAGTCAAATAGATTTTCTGTTTGGCGAGACCCTAGGTACCAGCTCCCTCAACCGCCTCAGTGTGTTCAAGCCTTTCAAGACCTGCTGCGACGCAATCTCCCCACACCGTTGACCCCGCAAACGTTGGACTGCGCTCTGCAAGAGGCGGCGGTGCATCTACTTCCCGACAGGGCGGCCCCTAGAGGTGCCGGAGTCGCGGACAGAGTAGAAGGGACAGTCAAGTCAGTCAAGCACATGTGGAACACAGCTCAGCAGTACGCTTTAGAGACTTTGCGTCCCATGACAGCCGTAGCACAGATAACACACTGGCTGCGTACCGGCGAGAGACTGTGGTTTTCGCTTTCGCATGGAAGCATCAAGCTGCGTACTTGCGACAGCACCGTCTCCGACATAGCCAAGGACGCAGAGCGAAGCCTGAACTCCTGGAGGAGCAGCTGCAGCTAGCCTGGGAGGCGGACCAACAAGGGACAAGTCTTCCTTGTGGAAAGTCATCCGTCGACTTGCCCCCAAAACCGCTAAGGTCCAGGTCCAACTCCGCGGTGCTCAAGGTGCCATTCTCACTCCGCATTGCAGGAGGAAGCCGAGAAATTCCGTGAAGCTTTAGCACCTTCCTCAGCATACCCCAGACCTGGAAAACCTCCCCCCGGCACGCACATCGCTGTTCCGACTGCTGGCCAGCCATCATCCACCTCGCAATCTGCTGACGTTCCAGAGTACCCGCTTCCTGATACGCCTGTTTCTGAACGCGAAATGGGCCCAGGCCCAGTCCACACCGCCCTCTCAAGGAGCCGGAGCTGCAGGTGGCGCTCGCCACCCTCCCTGCTCGCAAAGCCACCCCAAGACACCTTGCGCAGCTGTTGCTCTGGCACCTTGGACAAGAGGTCATACTTCGGTGCTTAGCTGACTTGTGCACAGCGTTGTGGGAGAAGCCGGGCGAGTTTCATAGACTCTGGGTAGACGCCTGGATCGCCTGGCTTCCGAAGCCAGCTAAGGCCCCAGACCAGCCCGAGCACTTGCGGCCCGTCTCCGGGAAGAGGGTGGCGGTCGCACTGTGGTCAGCCAGACTTCGCCCGTCCTTCACGGAGGCGACGCTTTGCTGGCCCCAATACGCGTATATACCAGGTAGAAGCATTGAACACGCTATCATTGCCACCCCCGCCTTGCCCAACAGATGAAACATCCATCGGGTCGCCAAGGCTTTCCCTGCCAGCGGTCTGGAAAACGCCTTCAAGGTCTTTCCCGTGCGGTGCTCCACGTACCTCGTGACTTCCTCTAGGAGGTCCTAAAACCCAGTGAACCGAGATTCTTGTGGCAGCATCGACTCCAACGCTGCGATCTTGATCTCTTCAGGAATCTTGGTTCGATTCCCCTGTGCGTCCTTTCTCTTCTCGTACGACGCGATTGCGTCGAGCCATTCCTCAATCGCTTGAGGCAGGTGCTCCAGCTTTTGCTTCTGAGGATTGATCACCGACTTCAGCATCGATCGCTTCCGTGACGCCGTTGCCGGGTCATACCTTCTCGCAAGCCTTCGCCAAGCTTCGAACCCATTCGTATTGCAATTGATCACAATCGCGAACGGTTCTTTCGCAGTCACCATCTGGAGTGCCGATGATAGTTCCCTAGACTTCTCGAAGAGATTGGGAACACGGTCTAGCTCATCGGCTTCCTCACCAAACGCCTCGGTGAGTTCCTCAGTAGAGATGCTCTTTTCTCGTTCCTCGCACCATTCCGGAACATCGCGAAGATCTGGGTAGATCGAGCAAACGTACGCGAACATCCTATGTCTCCACGGGAGATACTGTTCCGCATCTCCAGAAAACGTGCTTGGCTTCCCAAGCGCTTTGGTGTCTACCAAAACCAACTTTCCTTTGTCACTCGCTGTGCTTTTCATAGCATCCACCAGTTCTTTGTTCTGGCCTTTCAATGCATCCTGCAATGCTTGTCCCATCTCGCGGACAACATTCGGTATCGATCCCAGCTGCCCTTGCGCAGCTAAGGCCGCTCGCGTAGCTTCATTCAATCTCTGCTGGCTCTCGGCCCTCACTTGCTCTGACGGTGCTGCTGTGCTTGGCGCGTGAGCTCTTGCCTCAGCGCTGCTAGTTCCTGCACTAGCTGCTCTGCTGTTGCCATCTTTTCTTTCTTTCACCTCCTCGGGCCGATCTCGCCCGAGTGGTTTAGTCTTGCCGAGGATGGGTCCTCGACAGCGTGCTCAGCACAGCCTGAAGGTGCAACCCCAGGTTGTGCCAGATGCGCTGCAAGCGCCGAACCAACCTTGCCCAGCGTTCCTGGGCGAGCCTGTTCCTCCTTGCTCTGCGGCAACAGGTTCCACACATTCGAAGCGATTTCAACCGAGCAGCTCCGCTACCATGAACGGAGATTTAACGTCAGCTAATCACTCAGCACACTATTTTCCAGGCTTGAGCCAACAACGATTATTATACAGAGTGAAACATGCAACTGCATCCTATGCAGACTCCTACATCGAATCATTCTCAAATAGTTTGCTAAAAAGTTTTGTTTGATTTCCGCTAGTTGCCCGTCGTCTAGGTAAAAATACACTTGCTTAAAATCCCGCATCTGGTAAGTGCGGTCCATAGCCACTGTCTCGTTATTAGCTTGTTATTATTCCATTCATGCATGGTTATTCTGGCTCCTATTGAAGCCCCTTGACAAGAATGACATGTGGCGCAATAACCATATCTAAAATGATTATCTAAAACCTTTTCTTCTACTAGGTATTTCGTTTTTCGCTTGATGTCTTGGATTATGTATTTGTCGTCCATTTGATGAAGGATTTTGTATCTGATATTCACATTAAATTTCATTCCTTCCTTTTGTAGATACTTACGGCATATCATTATCTCTCATATTTCGTATTTGCACATTTTGCCTAGCTTCTGCCTAACATCTTTGGTTACTGCATCGCATCGGGCATTTGTGTAAGCTATGTTGTTAAGGCTTGTTAGGGTGCCGTTGGTGAATTGGAAATATTTATGCGCTATGGTTTCAATAGGCATCTTGTTTAGCCCGAAGTCGTTGTAAAGACTGTTCATCGTTTCTTTGTCCTTCTCTCCTACCATTTTACAAACTGTTAGAATGATGTCATTATTGAACATACTATTTATACAGTCGTCGGCATAAGTATCATAGGGCTGTGTGTTGGATAAGTCATTTATCGGTGGGAGTTGTTTTGTATCACCTGTTCCGATAATAATTTTTCGTTTTTGTATCGGTTGGGGCATTTGCCATGTCAACCTCGTCAAACACAATGACATTGTATTCGGAATGGTCATAATAAGGAAGTTCGTCGCCTTTATGAACTGGAATACTGAAAAATATGTTTAGGGTGGTGGCTTCGCATTTGATTTCTTGTATCTGGCGGTTGTTAGGAACAACGAAAAGGACATTGTAATTTAGCTTTTGGAAGTGTTCGCAGATATACGATTTTCCAGAACCGGCATATTTAGCACGTATCATACAAGGGTTATGTTCTACGATTTGTTGGCAGATGGTTTCGGTGTTCCATTCGTCGGCTATGTTTAAGCGATTGTTGTTGTAAATCAAACTGGTATCTCGTGTTTCATGTTTAATCTGTATCTGTAGGGTTCCGTCGGAAAGTTGATTTCCTTGTCGGTTTCCGCTCTCCATCCTCCGACTTGGTTATTGATGGTTATAGGCTTCATGGCTTTTGTTAGGTGATTGTTGTTGATGATGAAGGCGTCTGACTTTACGCTGAATATTTCTATGTTGTGTTTTGTTAAGGTGGTGTATGTGTCATACATATCATAACTGTGATTTTGAAGAAGAAGCTCTTTGATGTAGCGGAAGCCGTTGGTTAAGGTTCTGGATTTGGAGACGTTCGGTATATAAAAAGAATCAGTATATATCTACACATATTTAGGTCGCTATGCACGCGAGCCTCTGGCGAGGCGTCTTCTTCATCTTCATCTTTATCTTCATTTTGATTTTCATCTTCATCTTCGTCGTCTTCGTCTTCTAAGTTGAATGTGTTGTTTAAGGTCATTGTGCATTCTTCAATGACAAACACCCTGCCTTCATAAAGTTTCTGTAATATACGGCCTCTTCTAGACTGTTGAAGGACATTGACTTTTGCTTTTTGTTGGTGGATTTCTCCAATGATCCAAAATTGACATTGGCTACAGTCTTTTTAATTTTGGCGTCTTGCTTAGGCTTGTCGCTTATTTTGCTGTTCCAGAGTTCGGTGACGTTGTTTTCATAAATCCATTTCGTGTGTGATGGTTGCTTATGATAGTGTGTTTTGAAGGTTTTATCTTCGAAGCGTTTAAGAAACATTCCATATACGAGGTTGAACTTGTTGTTGAAAAAATGTTGCCCGTTGTTGCTTCCACTAGGTATAAGTTCAAATCTTGTGATTCTTCGTTTTGGTAAGGCTTCCATATATCAAACTCGGTGAAGACCGGTATGTGTGTAATTTTGGAAAAGGCTTTTGTGAAAGCTTTTGTTCTGTCAGTTGCTATTGTTCTGTTAGAAAAATCGTGCTTGAGATATCCGGTTGGCACTATGGTTCTGGCTTCATCTAAATATCTATGTCAGTCTGACTGCAATAGGATTTATGGGCATCGTTGAAGATTTTCTTATTGAAGTTAAACATTTCCCGGTTCATATTGTTGAACAGCTCTTCGTTTTCTACCGATACGTCTTCGTCTATACTATGTGCTGATAAGTTTTGTAGCTTGATTGTGTAGGTGATTTCTTGCTTCGTGCTTTTTTGTTTCCAATTTATTTTAATTCTGTCATCGTGCCCGCTTGATATTTGATGAAGGGCTCGTAACCTGCTAGTTTTAGTTCGTGGAAAAGTTTTACGAGGCCGTTATCTTTATGAACCAAGGTATATTCTGGTTTTTCTGTGTATTTTAAAAGGTCGTTGACTGCCCCTATCATGTGGCATTCCGAGGGCTTCTCCGTCGCTCCTGTAATAATTGCATGGGCTACTGATTTTAAGCTTGAACTCTTCTGAAGTTGAATTGGTATTCATTGCTCTTTTTATGCTTTTCAAGTCTCTGTTGATGGTATAGACGTGGTTGTTCTTGATGAGCCCGAAGAAGCCTTTCGTGTGTTTATGGTAGTCGGGCGGGTCAAAGCAATAAATAAGCTTCCCGTTAAAGTCAAAAAGACGCGCTGCTATGTTAAATGCCTTGAAGACGTTTTCCATTTGCGTTGCGGTTGCGCCTTTGTTTTTAAGCTCTTCTTCTGTTGTGTGTAAAAGTTCTAGCATATGTTGTCGGGTCAAGGCTTTTGAAAGTAGCCCCGCTCGTGTCTCATAAGGTCGGGGTAATGGTCTAGAAGAGAATTTATCCAACATTCGTTTTCGGTGTAATGTTTTTTAGCGAGTGCTTCCTTTATTGTTGAGTAGCTGGGGTCAATCTCAGTTTCAATGTCTTTGTTGTATATGGATATGTGTGTAGTATCTCTTAAGTTTGATTTTTTGGCGGTTGTGCTTCACCTTCTGCGATGCTGGCACTTTCAATTCTTATGGCATCTATATAATGATACATCTCGCCCTTAGCCATTTCATTAAATTCTGGGTCTGTTCGTAATATTAACATAAGGCGCTTAAAAAGGAATTTGTCAGATTGTTTTGTGATTCTCCGTTTTATGACAGTCTCTATAAAGTCGTTTGCTTTTCCATTGGCTTTTCTCTGTGCATTTCAAAGGTTCGTTTTTTTTCTGAACGGTTCTGTGTTGAAAGAAGCATATATTTAATGGAATACGTTTACGACTTTTGAAAAGCTCCTTGGTTTTGGATACCACATTTCTCAAAGGTTGTTTTCCGAAAATGCGCCGCAAAACTTTTATCTGCCTTCCTTCCCTAGCTTTTTCAGCTGTTTTATTCATTCGTTCTGATAGTGGGGCTTTGGCTTCATTTTTTTCTATTGCTTGTTCTGCCTTTTAAATGCCTTTTGCTTTTTCCTTTTGTGTTCCCGTTGTCATGTCGTTGATGAGTTTTTCGGCGGCTTTGAAAAATGAAAGTTGGCGGTTCTCGTATAAATCACTTATTTGTTTAACTTTGGTAATAACGTTCTTAGGTGCTTTTGTTTCTATTAATCGTTGTCTCTTGTTGTTTGAGTGTTTAATATTATCACGAACAGCCTTTCTAGTCATAAGATAACCTAGATTAAAATATATTGATATTATTTTTTTAAATGGTTTCTCCTTAGTCTCCTGTTATGATTTTGGTTATGTTGGTATTTGGTAAATGCCTTAAAGACATAATACCTATATATGTAAGACATAAAATGACTGCGATGAAGAAACCTGAGGATTTGACACTGGACGAAAATAGAGAACAAATGGCACTGTATCAAAGATTATATTATAAGCTGAGAATGCAAGACCCCGATTATGCCACGGCAACAAGAGAAAGGGAAAGGTGAAGTAAGCAACGGGTGAAAGAAATGAGAGGTGATAAAATTACAAATGTTCCTAACCAAAAGTATAGTATGGAGAATATGGCTGTGATAACGCCGAGTAAGGTTGAGGAATGAAAATACTTTTTTATAGTAATAACTATAAGCGCTATTTTGGATGAGAGGTTTGACGTAAAAGCTACACCGATTTGGTGTAAGGGCTACACCGATTTGGTGCAAGGGCTACATCGTTGAGGGGTATTGACCTGCTTCAATAGGTTTCAATCGGGGTCGTGACCTATGTGAAAAGGGGTATTGACCTATTTCAATAGGGGCAAGGACCTATTTCAATAAAGGCTTTGCAGTTCCATTGTAAGGGGTGTCTGGAAACTTTTGGTCGCTTGGTGGTTCGGAAGCTTGGACTTCCAAATGTTTTGGTGGTTTGGTGGTTTGGACTTCTACTTCCCCGACTCTTGGTGGTTTGTTTGTTTGGAAGCTTGGACTTCCAAATGTTTTGGTGGTTTGGTTGTTTGGAAGCTTGGACTTCCAAATGTACTGGTGGCTTGGAACTCCGGAGGCTTGGATTTCTAGCCTTGGTTGAAACTTCCAAAACTCTTGGTGGTTTTAAGTTTGTCTCAATTATGAAACCATCCCAACAAAAGTCAATACCTTCGTAAGCGTGTAGTTTTTGAAGTAACAACTATGAAACTGAAAATTAAAAAAGGCTTAGGCGAAAGTGGCAGAAAGAGAAAAGGACATAGAATATTAAGAATGGAAGAGAATGAGCAAGTTTGTAACAGATGCAAGAAATCATTTGATAAAGAATTATTTGAAGGCTTTAAAACCTGTATGAATTGCTGTGAATCGGCTGTGAAAAAGCAAGGGAAAATGCTTGCGCATATCGTGATAAATACAGAGAAAAAATTAACCGTAAAAAGTGAGAAAAGTATTCACCGAATGGAACAATTTATTGTGAAGCTTGTGGTATTAGAATAAGACCCGAAATTCATGATGAACACGTTTTGAAACCTAATCATTACCTTGCCGTAAAAATCATAAAAAGCCGTGAGAAAACGATTCAATGGTTATCAGAAAAGGAAGAGTTTTTGAAAACACTACCAGAAAAAATCCGAAACGACAAGGATAAGCTGAGAGAAAGAATTTTACGTAGCTTACCAAATAGATATAGAATGTATTAGTAAGTTTTCATAAATTTACATTATGAAAATTAAATGAGGTTCATGCTCCGGTTCGTGGGTAGGGTATTTGGTAGGATTGGGGGTTAACGGGCTTTGGTTATTGGGGTTTTGGGTTGATAGGGGAATTGGTAAGATTGTTTGGTTGGGGCTTTTGGATAGTGTGGATATAGGATAATTGCGTAGAGTGGTTTATAGGATAATTGCTATGTATAGTTCCATTTCTGATTTTAGCTTTAAAGAGAACGTGTCTTTGTATTATCAGGAGAATGGAGCAGATTGAAGAGAGAGGGAAACATTGCTCTACGTGTAGGCGCAATAAGAAAATTGAATATTTTGATGAAGGCTATATGTCTTGTCGGCGGTGTATAGAATATATGCGAGAGTATAAGGCAAGGAACAAGGAAAAGGTTGATGAATGGAAGTCAAATTGCCGAGAAAGGAACAAGGAGGAGATTGCTTTGCGGAATAAAGAATATCGTGAGAAACACAGGGATGAAAAACGATTGTATAATTCTTTGGTGGTTCGCTGTGATGTCTGTGATTGCGAGGTTCGGAAATGTAATCTTGCCAAACATAAGAAAACGAATAAGCATATTGAAAGTTTGAGAATGAAGGAAGCGGATTAGTTGATATTCTACTATGAATTAATTTTGGCGGGATTTGGGAGGACGGGAGTTGAACTAGGGCATGAGAGATGCTAGCTGTGAAACCCTTTTAAAACCCTTAAAATCTCCTTAGCACCCTTGTAAATCCCTTTTAAAGCCCTTAAAACCCTAAACCCTAAACCAAAAACCTTAATTACAGCTAGACAGGCAGTCAGGCTGGCTGTTTTTATCTATAGTGAGCTAGGCAAGCTCACACGCAGATAGTGAGGCAGGCCGGAGAGCCAAGCTCACAGCTGCAGACAGACGAGCTGATCCAAGGCAGCTCAAAAAAGACAATGAGCTCAACCAGGGAGGGTCGCCCTAAACCTTGAACCCTTCACCCTAACCCCCCCTAATTCAAAATGGGCTTTAAAGGGCAGGGCAAATTCCGGGTGGATTTGGGCCAATGTATTTTTATAATTAAGCGGGGTCTTTAAAAAATATGGGAAGGGATTAAGCAGAAACACCGTCAACAACAAGCATCCACACAACACAAGCACATCCTACCCCCACTTCGCAAAAGCTGTGCCATCTCTCTATCTGAGGTGCAAGTATGTTACATCCCTCGAAGGGGTGATATAAAAAGTTTGCCGGGCGCGGGATTTAAGACGCACCTTGGTTTTAATCAAAAAAACAGAGGTTTTGGCGTTTTTTGCAGGAATCTGGTGTTTTACCCCCCGGCAGCGAAGCAAGGCGTCTGTGTGAAGTTGCTGTCGGAGCCAAATGTGCCAAGAACCCATGCGCGTCTTAAACAATCGGTCCTGTTTAAGAGCCCAGCAAGAGGTAATTTGGTAGGTTTGGAAAAAAAAAAGAAATAGGCAGGATTTGTCGGAGCAGTGAAATAGCAGGAAATCCGGACTTTGTATACCCTTACAGTGAGACAGCGTGCGTCTTGAATCCCGCGCCCGCCAAAAGTTTCGGCAGGCGGTGAGGTATAGATGTCAGCCTGTCAGCCTCAAGGAGGCCGGGTTGAAAAAGATTGACAATGATCGGACCGGGTCTGCAACTGTGGCGTCCCTACAAGGGGTTGAAAGAAACAGTATCAAAAACCAAGCACGTGTTCACGCTGAAGAAGAAAGTAGCACGTTGTCACCCCCGAACAAACGATTACAACAAGTTAGCAGGCGAACTCAGACGGGTCCCAAATCAAGCTCCGAAGTACACCCTGAACGGCCTCGAGAGTGCACCGGTAGCCATCGGCTGAATTGATTCTCTTCGACATGTCTCTCTCTCTCTCTCTCTCTCTGTATCTCCCCATCTCTCTATCCCTCTATCGCCTCCCTCTCTCTGTCTGCTGTCAGCCTGTCTTCCTTAGCTTCTTTCTGCAGGAGTCCAGTTCTGAGACGGGCATTAGCCCCTGATGCGAGGCCTGATGGACTGCTCGCGTTCACTCAAGATGCTCAGCGAACCTACCTGAACAAAGCCGTCTGCTATTGCCTCTCATCACTCGTTGCATGAGGTCCCCACAAGCCCTTCTGCCCTGATCCGGACCCGGACGACCGACACCACCGCCGCCCTCCCCCAGAGAACCGCGTTCCGTAATCGGGCGTCTCCTCGAATCCTATGCTCTGCGGCTCTGCGGGTTGCCACAGAGACAAGCCTCCAAGACCCATGCAAGGGACAGCCCCAACAAGCAAAGGTGTGGCGCTGTCAAAACGGACCTTACCAGGACGTTGTTCTCGCTCTCTCTCAGTCTCTCCGTCTCTCCCTTCAGGGCGACTTCGTCCAGACTGTATCGCCTCGGCTTATGCTTCGTCTGCAAGTGGCCTCGTTGGAGTTCAACCTCTTGAAGTACGGGTTGATGAACTCTTGGAACAAGGCTGTTGCATCCTGGCGCAGGGCGATAGGAACTCACCCAATTTGCAACGTGTTTGCAACTCTCTGCGACTGACCCCTTTCACTTACCTACATGAGAGGTCATGGTCAGTGCTGGCGTCCAACACTCTTCCGTCGATTCGAAGTGCACTAATTGCTCTCCAGCACGGCTGCCTGTTCTGTCCGAGTTCGTTCGAAGTCCCAAAGGCAAATGAACTGAACCTCGCGAGGCGGTGCATTGACAGAGGCGAGGCCGAGGGGCCGAGGGGCCCGGAGGCTGTGCCCACCTTCTCGAACCTTTTCAGCGGAGATCCTTCAATGAAGTAGTCGGTGTTCATGGCCTCAGTCTCTTCATAGCATATGGGCTGCGCGCACAAGCTGTCAAGCTTTCCCAAGGGGACAGGCTAGAATGGCGTCATCTGGCTCGCATTTCACCTTTGTTGGAACAGGGATCATGACACCTCTGACAGTGGCAAGGATTTAGTTTAATTGCTGCGGCCCCGGCCACGACGAACTCATATCCAGCAGGTCTCAGAAAAAGCCCCGTCTTCACGGGAGTCTGCGCATCGCGGGGCTGCTTCGATACGCAACGCTCAAGCACAAGACTGATGGCCGCCAAAGGCAGATCTCCTGATTGTTTCGCATGCTTCGCAGAAGGGGTGACAAGATCTCCAAACGCCTGCAGCGAACCAGCGGGAGCAGCATGCTGCGAGCTGCGATACGCTGCTTGAATCTGCTCGGCCGAGCTGAGCTCTGCGCTGGCTCTGGTCGCAGGAACTCGGGAAGACAGGCAAGATGTGCACACGGCGAGCGTTCCTGACGGCCGGCAGCACAACAGTTTGCCTTTAAGCCCTCACGGAGAAGGGCCCCGGTTTTCCGGTTTTTACTCAGCTTCGGGCGGCTTGGAGAGCGAGCCTGCCGTGGGAGCCTCGGAGGGTCGGGCTGCTCCCGAGCCCTGGGAGCCGGCGCCCACGGAGTCCTGAGAAAGCACAGCGGAGAACAGAGCGCAGCGGAACCGCGGAGAAGGCGAAGGCGAGGCGAAGGCGGATGCAGCGGCCTCCTCTCCGCTGGTTCTGGCGGCTTCTTTCCCGCTCTCGGCCTGGCGGAGCCACTTGGCTCGCTGCGCCTCCAGAGAGAGCGAATCGACCAAACCTCTCTCGGCTCTGCGACTCTGCGACTCTGCGCCGAGAGGACGGGCGTGCGCCCCGCCCCCCGCCCGCGCCTCGCGGTAGTCCTCCATCTAAAGGACTTCCTGCGCAGAGTCAACACTCACCGACGGAAGCGAAACAAAAACAAAAAAAAACGCGCCTCTCTCTCTCTCTCTCTCTCTGTCTCTCTCTCTTTCTCGCCCCCTCTCCTCGTAAAGAAGAGGGCGGGTGGGAACGTCGACTATCGGGCTGCGCCTCTGAACGCCTTGCCGGCTTTCTGCCTTCGAGGTTAGAAGTTCCAAGTATCCTTGTGTTCACGTCCTGAGACTTACGGCTTTGCGGGATGTGCCAAAAGTCTGCGAGGTATGTCGCTTCTTTTCTTTGGAGTCTGGAAGAGGAGCGAGAAACATGCACGAAAGCGTGACACTGTCAGAGAGTGCATGTTAGTGCTCGCCAGTGGCAGCACATGAACTCACAGAGCTTCTTTTTGGCGGCCAAGTTGGGGCTGCCCCAAACGCTTGTGAAACATGTCCTGAGGCATCTCTCACAGAGAAGCACATGCCTCTGGAGTGAAACGAGCTATGACCTTGGCAAAGAAAACACTCTCAAGCTGCAGCAAGCATCATGCTGCTTCATCTAGCCAAAGGGCACAGGCCCACCTGATGGGGGCCTGGAGCTGTTGTTGATCATCGGCGCCGTGATTGGATACCTTTAGCAAGAATCCGAAGCGGAAGCGCGCACCGACGCAGCGACGCATGGCTTCCATCCTGTCCCTGCCTCTCCACGCGCTGCTGGATGATGCGCTGCTGGTTCTCCATTTGCATCTTCAGGTTTTGGTATCCTCACAAAACTGCGCCCTAGCGCCCTCTTGTAGCTCAGACGGGTCGAGGGCCGAGGGGGCCGAGGGCCGGGCGCTGCAGCAGGCGCTCCATCTCCGCCTTACGACTGCGCCGGAGCTCTTCGCGGGAGGCCCTGCGCATCGCAACTGCGAGGACAGCACAGCACAGCACAGCACAGCGGCATCGGCACGGGAGACAGTTTAACTGGGCTCAGCGGCTTGAGCCGCTTGAGCAGGCCCCCCATCTCAAGCTGCTGCTTGTGCAGGAACCTGACGAGTCGCCGCCAGTCGCCGCCTGTGCCCTTTTTGCCCTTTCAAGCGTGTCCGGGTCCCCTGCTGCTCCTCCATAACCGCAATCCTGGCTTCACGCTTCTCCTGCAGGGTTCCTCTCTCGCCGACCTCTTATGTGTGCTTACTTCGCGCACCTTCCATTGATTGTGCTCTCTTGCTTCCAGCTTGTCTGCCTGAACCTTTACATCGAGGAATCGCTGAGAATGAGAAGCCTTGCGAGAGCCTGGCCTTTGTCTTCTCAGCCTCTGCGTACTTCCGCATTTTTGCCAAGGTCTCCTGCGACGTTGAGAAAGGTTGAAACAGCCCGGGGCGATCGAGTGCCGGCGTCGCCGCATCGCCGCATCGCCGCATCGTATCCTGGATCTTCCGTAGGTTGAGGAGATCGCGGCTCCACCTCGGTGTCCTCTGACGGCCAGATGTTTACAGATCCCGTATCCGTATCTGTATCCGTTCTCCTGGGCTCCACTTCTCTTCGGAGCTTCTCCAGGTGCGCCTCTCTCAACAGGGATGATGGGGGCCATGGCCAATCGCCCCCCCCCCCCCTACGTTGAAGAGTCGTGCACCGGTGAACCGGACTGCGGCTCCTGGTGCTCTTGCTTATGTCGGGTCGCGAGGACCTTCTGTAGCTGGTTCGCCTGAGACAGCACGTCGGATGGATACCTGCCCTTAGATCCGTTTTCAATCCTACCTACATCCAAGGCTCCAGCACGAGCATCAAAGTCCTGCTGCTTCTGGTCCCAGATGTTGCTGAACTCCTTCCGGGAAGCGCCGATGCACGTCCCCACGAAGGCACATGTTGTCACGTTGCGCCTGCAAGCCCAACATGTGAGCTTCTTCCACGCCCATGCGTTCCGCGAGCCTCTTGTCGTGTACTGCGCGATCTGCGATGATGTACTTCGGAGGGCATGTCCGCATCAAGACTTGACATGAGCTTGAAGCATGACACAAGAAGTGTGACAGTGTGCAAACACTTTGCACGCAGTGGAAGACTGCGTGACAGTGGCTAGCATGCTTACCTACACTTATTCATAAGAACATGCATGCAACCATGCAGAAACGCAGACATGCTTGAACATACCGACCATCATGCATACCAAGTCCATGTTGCACAGAGAACGACTCATGCCAACTGATAATTTGGGCTCGTTGTGCTTCTGTCGTTGCTGCCCCGTCCCCCTCCCCCCCTTTCATCCCCCAAGACCCGAAAAACTCCCAACCTGGGCGACTGCGGGCTAATCCCGGGCCCCCAACGCATCCGCATTCGCCCCCCTGGGAGCACCGCTCCTCTCCACACCTCTCCACCAAGGCCCTATACCTATGGGAATCCGATGACGGCTTTCCATGTCCACTGAGGCGAGTGGAAGAAGGTGACGGCGTTGAGGCGAAAGCGAAAACACCTCCGATATGCGGAGGTGGGACCCCCACGGAGACGGCAGACGGAGAGGCCCTCAGCGGAGTCAGGAGCCGAGAGCTTCGGCCGCGGACGATCTGCGGAGTGCAGCGGACTTCTGCATGCAGTGCATGTGGTCGTCTTCGACGTATGGAGAGGGGCGGCCCTGGAGTTCCATGCGGGGAAAAACAGAGTTCGCAGAAGACGTGGTTTGAAAGGGCGCAAGGAGGTGCCACCAGGAAGCAGGCTGCCGCTGCCACGTCGCGCGATGTACGGTACATCGCTATGCTGTTGTCATGGCACCGAAAGTGGTGGCCGACTTCGACATGCACCTGCGGCAAAAACGTCCGCTGGAGTGGAGCTGGCCCGCTGCTGCGACTTCATCAGACATGGACTGCGCAAGGCGTCCGGCGGCCGCGGAGAAGCTCTCGGAGTTCGCAGCGCTTCGCAGAGCGTCCTTCCACCGTGGCTGCAGAGCGCCAGGAGCTAAGATGAGGTCCGTCCAGCTGGCCTTCCGCAGGCTCAGCGCTACGGAAGGTGTTTCATCGACGGAACCATGTGCTTGGCGGTTTTTGCAGGTACAGCGCATAGTTCACAGGCACTCAATGCAGTTGGGATTGCTGTGGCGAGGTATGCCTTGCACGACTTTGTCGCAAGCTCGAAAAAAAAGATGGGCTGTGAACAGGACCTCCGCATATGCCTCAATGTGTGTGTGGGGTTTGCAGAACCTGTCGGGTCAGATCAGCGAAAGCTCAAGGATGGGAACAATTTGTTCCATTTCATGCTGCGTCTGATTATTCGTGCTTGTATCGAAACCAAAACTCCCTTTGTGCTTGAGAATCCTCTTACAAGTACGTTGTGGATGATGGAGCCTTGGGAGGAGCTGCGCAATAAGCATGGTTTTCAGTACACTCGGTCAATACGCTGAGGTGTGGAAAAAGCCCACGCGCTTGGCTTCGTGCTTGTTTGAGATCAGCTCTTTGAGCAATCGATGTGATGTACCGGCCGCAACCAGTGCTGTTTTGCTACCCACAAGAAGCACATCCCTCTGCGAGGTCGTGACGGCTATGGCACTTTCATGACCCTTCGAGCACAGCCTTGTCCACTCTGGTGCAGGACTTTGCTGGTCTGTGCGCCAGGGCCAGGACACTTCGTGGGCGCGGGGCTAGCGTGACTTCTTGTGTTTCGCCTCATGGCGATCGAGTCTCCTTTTGAGCACTCCTGAGGATGCTTGTGCAGTCACTGCTTTTTCAATCTTCGTAACAACTCGAATCACGCACAGGATTCGTCTGGCCTGAAAAAGGCCTGTTGCGCTGTCAAGCGCAACTTTTGTGGGGAGTCCGCAGACGGCTCCCGCAGCACCGGTGGATCGCTCTCCGTCTCTCCTCTCGCCCTCCCATTCTCTCGCTCGGCCCATGACGAATCCAAGAATGGCTTAAGTCTCAAGAGAACGCGTAACTTGTGCGCAGCATGATGATTTCGGTAGGGTTACATCTCGGCGCTACCTGTATGCTGCAGTCACTGCTGGGCTTGGTGCTGCTGCTCCATGAGGGCATCCCGGCGACTCCGCTCCTCTTAAGGGACACGAGACACACGCAGACACACGCAGGCACGCGCAGGCACGGCATCCGCGGCAGGCCATGGCCTCGTGCTGTCGGAGCTGGTCCAAGCGGAGCCGTGCCAGCTCCGCCTCCTCGTACCTACGCCACGGCGGACGCAAGCACACCGCAAGCACGACCGTGACTACGGCACCCCACGGCAGCACCCGGCATCCCGCGGCCGTGATCCCCCCTCGGTCCCTGCCTGCCCGCTTGCTCACATTCGACACCTTGGGACTTAGTTCACAGCTCTCACCTCAAGGCATCGGCACTGGGCGAACGCACGATGCTTTTCCAAAGCTCGCAAGAGGTCCTCGATGCTGTGGCTTTTGTCCTCGACAACACAAAGCAGAGAAAGGAGCGCTGTGAATCGAGTTCTCTCCTCGCCATCATCCAGAGATGGGTCATTCATTCTTAAGGCCACCCATAGCCAGGCAAACAAATTCCCGCTGCAGCGGCTGCAGACTGCAGCAGGATCAACACTGAAAACCGCACAGCATTGCCATGGCAGAGCGTGGCAGAGAGCTTTTTTTTCTGACGGAGGTGGCCGAATGTCGCGGATGGGCTGTTTTTGGAGCATGCAGCAGTTTGACACAAGCCGGAGCGCTTTGGAACTCTGGTCTGACAAGCGTCGAGAAGACCCTGTAAGAAGTCTCGATAGATGGCATAGATGGCATAGCAGCATATCTCTGATTTCAGAATCTCCTGATGCTTGCGGCCCAAGGCTGTGCGGCGCCAAGGCTCGGGCGAATCGCGAATGGCTAAAGGACAAAACTGTCTGTCCAAATGCTGCGCGGAATGAAGCAGAAGAGAAGCTTGATACCAGCTCTGTCGTGCTGAATGATCGCAGCATCTGCTCACTCCAGTCACGAGCCACAACGTCGGATGGCACCCTGGGTAGCTTGGCATAGGCGTGCAAAACTCAGGAGCGGAACTCTTTAGTCTTAGCTGCAAACACGAAGCGAACCGGCCGTGCACCAACTGCTGAAAAAAGGTGAGATGCGCCTGGCACAGCACAGCGATCAAAAGAGCCCTGATCCATTGTGCAGCGTCGCAGGGCCGGCCGGGCGAAAGCGGAGCTTCACGACTGCGCTTCACGGCCTCGCTCGCTACTGCGCCGCGCTACTGCGCATCGCTGCGATGCATCGCGCTTTTGTGTGCCGCCGGGTGGCTTGGGATTGCAGACCTGGCAAAGCAATTCTGCAGAGCTATGCAGAGCTCCACAGCTTGGGCTGAGGTGTCCGACCCAGTCTGGGAACCAACCCTCGGATACCGCAGTTCCGACTGCATCCACCTGCAATCACCGTGGCCCGCACGGCTTCTTCCCACGAGACAAACAAGTGGACAGAAGCCGTGCCTTGCGGCCGAATGTCCAGCCCGTGTGGTGGCGCTCCACGATCTCCACGTAATCCTTCGAGGCCGTCTTCGTGCCTACTGTAGCTCTCCCTCCTGCTCTCAAGATATTGGCTTCTGTACCCCTTGGGCGGTCCGATGTGTTCAGAGTCATCTGAGAATCACTACCGGAAGTGAAGGGCTGGAGCGCACGAGCGAGCCCCCTGGCCTGAGACAAGACAAGGCTTCACGGTGCCTCTCTTCGTGCGTCGAAAGCTTTAAGGAAAACAGCCGGAGCCGGAGCCGCCGGCCGAGGCCTCGCTTCTGGTCTCCAGCTGTCGAGGAGGGACCTGAGCGTGCGAAAAAGAATGGGGGCCTTGGCTCTGAGGACACCCCTTCTCAGCTTGCTGCGTCTCTCTCCCGTGTCTCCCGCCTTGAGATGCAAATCGCCCAAATCGCTGCATTCGGAAAGCGAAGGGCAGAGCCGAGTCTCTTGCAGAGGTTGCACGGGCTGCACAGGTTGCGCTTGATGCGCTTGCCGCGTCTGAAGTGCTTGTTGCACCTCCGGAACCTCGGAAGATCTCGGAAGACTCGCCTCTTAGGTCTGGACGTAGCACGGAGCGTGAAGTACAACTGCTGCGCAACTCGCACTCGATGCTCAACGCAGTAGGCGCATGTTCGCAAGCGCATGTCAGCTCTCTTGCGTGCGTGTGTGGCATATACTGCGTGGCACGAGTACCCCACTTCTGCACTTGCGGCATCGACTTCAGCATGTCCGTTCCAGGCTCAAGATGTTTCCGAGCCGGTGGCGGGTCTCTGTTGTGCAGGTTCGATGGGTGGTGGTACCTGGGCAGCCGTCAAACAGCACAACTCCCGGTGTGAGCACCGGATGCCGCCGGGGTCTCGACGATCCAAGTTGGCACCCAACCCGTCGAGCTGGAGCCCTCGGCCGGCGATGCGGTGCTGCGATTGCGTCAGCGCGGCATGCACGCCTCACTTTCACTGAGCTGAGCACTGAGGTGTTTCTGGCAAAGGTCCAGCCAGAAGGATCCGTTTCCAGTACCTGGAATGCAACTTCTTGAAGGCACGCTATGTCATATTCGCATCGAAGCCTCAATGAAATCACCTTGTCGGACGGGAACCTCGAACGATCTCAAGGCAAAAAAGATGCAAATGCGTTGCTTCCAACATTCTAGCCACGGCTCAGGGTCAGACCATTGTGGGACCGGTGGCTTCGAAGTTACCAACTGCTCTGCCGGTGAAAAGCACGTCTCTTCGCCTTACGTCGAGCCCCAGCCGCGAATTCTCGAAGATGCTACATCCAGGACGAGTCACGGCTGCTGCATCTGCATCTGGGCAAGTGAAGAGTGTTTCCAGCGCTGGAGCTTTGGTTTGGCATAGTCTCTGCACGTGCCTGCGGCTGCGCCGACTGTGCTGCTGGGGCCGGGGACGCACCTTGGATCCAGAAACGGCTGTCGGAGTCCCTGCCTGGAGGATTCTGAGACTGCCACCAACACCGATGTCGTACTCGGACCTACCAACTCGCAGCTGATCAACGCTGAGATGGCACGAATGCTTCGGCCTTGTCTGCACTCTCACCACCTCAGAAACTCAGGCTAAGGACACCTCTCTGACCTCACTAAGATTCGCTCCTGCCTCGGGACGCAGGGCCGGCGATGGGACTGCCGGCACCGGCGCGGGCGCTTGCGCCGGCTGCATCGGTCTGACGCCTGCGAAGGAGTGGGCATGTCTTAAGGCTTAAGGGTTTAGGGTTTAGGTGCATTACAGGGCACATTAGGGTTTTGGGGCTTGGGCTTGGGGACTTGGCCATTGAGGGCTATGAGCTCTCCTGACGGTGGGGCGCTCGGCGCACAGGGTGCCAAAGGGGCCGAGTTGGTCCCGTTGGGCACCATGGCTGGCGCAGTGGCCATGGCCTGCGCAGGCACCTCACAGGACGCGGCAGGTCCCGCTCTCTCCTACTGCTACTTCTCCACAGAGATCACCAACGAATAGACGCAGGAGATGCATGCTGGGGAGGCTGACCGTTGGCGCTGAAGTCTTGGTTGGAGCAGCTGCCTCCAAAACGTTTGCACCAAAACCCTCTACATCCCTCTACTCTATCAGCGGGGTGCTTCCAACCCACCGGCCTGCTTCGGCGCTGGCGTTGTCGGACCTGTTTCACATAGACCCGCTCCGTGTCACTGTTTCCTTCAGAACGACTAAGGGCCGGGCCGGTGTTTTGAACCTTAGTCGGTGCTGGACTCTACTGTAGCGTCTGAGCCAAGACATCCAGAGCTTCGGGCCGCGGGAGGTCCGGGAGGCGATGTCGCCAACTGCTTTGATGGCACAGGAGGCACGCATGGGGCCTCCAGAGGTGCCGGGAACATGATCACCAGCAACAACTCTGTAACAACTCCACGGAACACTCTGCGACTTTGCGATGTCCACGGTGATTCTGATTCTGGCTGCTTTGCTTAGCCTCAGCCCCGCCCGCGTTGCACCTTCTCTACGACGGGAGCCTCCTTAGGAGCGGAGGAGACCTGGCGTTGGACGGCTGGCCCAGCTGGCAGAACTGTACCCTGGCAACAACCCTCCGATGCACCTCTGCAGGATATCCAGCTTCTGCAAGCGGAACGTTTTTGCAGATGTCTATGTGCTTCTGGTAGTTGCAGTACCTCGCAACACACAGAAGATATCGACTTGCAACCAAGGCGGCTGCCCTTCTCTCCGCGCACTCGCCGACCCAATCACATCTTCCAGTTTCGCCCCTCACCTTCGGATTGTTCTGGCCTCGCACCGACAACTTCGAACGCTTCGAACGCTTCGAAGGTCTTGTCTCCTGTGTGCCAGGCAAACAATCCTTTTCTGTGAAAGCATTCTCCAGAGGAGGACGTTCTCACTCCGCTGCGTGTTGCTACACCTCGGCTGAGGATCATGCATGTAGAATCTTACCGGCATCCGAAGGCATGGGCGGCATGGTAGCACAGTGCAAGCAGGTGGCACTGGGGATAGATCATGGTTCTCATTCAGAGACTTCTTGCACACCTGCGTCCGTTAAGGTATGCTGTGCTCATCACAGAGCTGGCCAAACGAAGGCTTGGGCCCCTGCAGGGCATGGTACACACCGATCGGGGCCAGCAGCCTTTGCTCGCTGTGCCCATGTCTGGGTGTCTGGATGCTGATTGAACCTGGAGCGCACTGGAGTCCGAACTGGAGGGGCAAGCCTCTCACTAGCTCTCTTCTGGGCCCCCTGGCCAGGTTGCGATGCAATCTCCGCAGAAGATGTGGGAGCAGGTCGTCAGCTTTGGGACGCACCTGATCCCCAAAACCACGAAAGGAGAGCGCCAGCCCAGCCCGAGAGCTCTCGCGGGGCCCAAGCCCGACCACGTAGATCTGGCAGATCTTGCAGATGAACCTCGGTCCAGCGCGGTGAGAAGCGCGTCCCTCCACACAAAACGCCCGCACGGGCTGCTCTCCTGTCCAAGCCGCTCTTCGGCTTCCTGGACCAGCTGCTCCTGAGAGAAGGGGGGAGTCGGAGGCGCTCTCTAAAGACTCTAAGTCTAGACTCGGAGACTCGGAGAGAATCCCCCTACAGTTTTGCATTGCAGCGGCCTCCTGGACCTTCACCTCGCAACGGGAGAGAAACGAACTGTGCTTGGCGCGCGCTCACAGTTGCTGAACTCACCGGCGGCTTTCCCTCCCTCTCTCTTCAGACTCCTCAGGCTCTCTCGCTTCTCTCGCCTCGTCCAGTTCGAGCTGCTTCACCTCGACCGGCCCTGGCATGGCAACTGGGTAGCGGCTAGCGACCTGCTTGCCTCGGCCTCTTCTGGGCGCATGGCCATGCCCGTGGCCGTTTCCTTCGATCAGCGTCTTGCCGACCTCAGAAAACCGAGGCCCGCAGGCCCGCCACCCGTTTCCGCTTGCTTTGGCCCTGGCGATGCCGGACTTGCTCATGATGCCTGCGAGAGCCCATCTCACGACAGCACGCAAGCACCAGAGCCACAGGTGGCCTGCACTTTGCACCTGCAGCAGAATGCATGCATTCAGCAAAGTGCAACAACGGAGAGGACGGGCTGCATCACAGGGA
This sequence comes from Symbiodinium sp. CCMP2456, assembly GCA_905221635.1. Lineage (NCBI taxonomy): Eukaryota > Dinophyceae > Suessiales > Symbiodiniaceae > Symbiodinium > Symbiodinium sp. CCMP2456. Next base: position 3,605 of record CAJNDV010017891.1, on the reverse strand, counting down.
CGCTCCCACACACGCACTCATGCACGTGTCACGTCGGGGTGGACTACCCGATGGAATCTTGGGGGATTGAACTCTGCTCTTCAAACGCTGCGGATTCCCTTTCGCGCTCCTTCTTCTCAGCTTTGGCTTTTGCCTTCTTGTCCTTCAGCGGAGTAGCGGGCAATAGCGGAAGAGACATGAGAATGCAATGGCGGCCGCATCTCCGCCCTGGCCTCCTTCTTCTTCTTGTCCTTTTCTTTCTGCTTTTTGTGCGACTCCTGCTGCAGGCCAAGCGGCCAATCCCTTGAAATCCCGGAGGGCGTGAGAGTCCTCTTTGCTTCCCGCCGGGGAATCATCCTTGGAGTCGTTCTCGCTCCTCTACGTTCGAACAAGTACAAGGGGGTGTTCCAGAGGCCACCAGCAAGGCCGAGGACCGCAAGTCCTCGCAGGAGCGACCTTCTCCTCGTAGTCTGCCAGATCCTACCAGCAAAGCAACTCTCAAAGCAACGCACTCGCAGCGAAGAAGAAAAGCTGCGCACGAAGTAGTCGTAGAGCGTCTCGTCGTGGACTCCATCAGAATCCTGCGGCATTAAATTGCCGCACAGCTTTTTTACCTGGCTTCCCTGGCAAGTCGAGTCCTCGCCGGCATCGACATAGCAATCGATGCTGTCTCGAACAACCTCTGCAGGAGGTTGTAAGAGCGAGAAGAACAAAGAGAAGTGCGTCCGCTGCAGCCGGGCAACCGCCAAGTCGCTGATTTCAACTGCATCATTGCTGACAGCTCTCAACAACTGCTCTAGCTTCTTGATGTGCCACCGGGTCCTGGCAGGTGGTAACATGGAGACCTTCGGTACAAGGGGGGACCAGACCTGTCTTGAGCTGTCTGGAGCTTGGGCAATCTGGACTTCTCGTCGCTGTTTAAGGACCTGGCCAGGCAAACTCAAGTCACACCAGGCTGCTTCAGGCTTGCGATCTACGAAAGGCATGCCTTTTGCCCTGCAGGAACTCCAGATCAGCCTCAGACGGCTCACGGCTCAGAGCAGCTAGGCAGCAAAGCGTCAGCGCCTCGAACTGGTCCAGCTGGTCCTTGAGACTCTGAATGGTCTGTGCCAGCCTCGGGAGCGAAGTCTTTAAGGCATTCAGGCGAAGGCGACACGAATTCCTACGAAGTCGTCTCGGGAGCCAGGCCAGTCCTGAGACTTGACTTTTTCGGCTTCTTCTAGGTCTAACTCGTCGGTCTTCGCCTTAGGAGATTCAAAAGGCTTCACCCACGGTCTAAGAAGGGCCCCCGAAAGCTTCCCATCCTTGGCTCCACACCAAGCCAGTGTAGGAGAAGGCCTTGGTCTTGAACTCTCGTTCGAAGTCCTGACGGCAGTCGTGACGGCTGGGTAGCTGCGGGTAGCCCAAGCCTGGCCTTGAATCTTGCCATGTCGCTTTCTATTCGCTTTCTGGCCTGCCCCGAATTACCAGTAGCTAGAGTATGCCAAAGCACCTGTTGAACATGACCTGCCTCCTCCAGCTTGTCTTTCAAAGGGGCTGGGACTTGAGGTGATCCCTGCAAGCTCTGCAAAGCAAAGCAGCAAAACGTTGGCAGCTAAGAACTGCGTTCTCACACACTTGGCAGCTGACGAGCCAGTCTCTCATCTGGGATCTGAGTCTTTGCTGCTTGTTGATGCACCTGCATCAACGAGCATGGCGTCCCTCAGAATTTTTCAGGCCCTAAAACTGATTGCTGAGGCCCTCCGATAGCCGCTGAGGCCGTAGCTTTTTGAGCTCCTCGCCCAATCTTTCCTTCTGGGACCCTTGCGCAGTGGCAATCTGGTCCCAAAACCTGAAGCAATCAGGGAGGATGTCTGCAGAAGAGTTCTTTACACAGAAGTGGGATTGTGCCAAGACACTCGTCGAACTCTTCACAGCCCTCATGGGCCTTTTTAAGGACCTGCAGGTTCCAGCAAAGTCCAAGTCAGCATGCACGAACACATGAACAGCGTCTAAGTTTGCCACCACCTCGATGTCCTGCACGCTTGGAAAGACTGCTGTGCAGCCAAAAACATTCCCTAGAAGGGTTCTTGGGCGCCTTCGCAAGTTTCCGCGCAGCAGGCGCCGCCATGGCAAGGCGAAGCGGTTCCGCTGGGTAGAACTATGAACACCTCAAGCACTGCCACTGCCAAGGCGCTGCAAAGGCGGCCTAAGGCCTTCTGAGGCTCTGGCAGGGAAGCAAGCGTCAGCCTCCCCCAAGACGCACACGTGCAATGGCGGTCGCACCGAACAACCCCGCCCCCTCTTCGTAAGATCCCCACGAGGTGCGGGCTGAGCAGCCCGTTTGCGTCAAATAAATGTCGTTTCGCACTGTGAGCCCAAGCCGGGAACGGAAGTGCGAAAGATTTCAATGCAACATTGTAAGATAACCACAACTAGAACAATGATAATTCCATGGCACAGCAAGCCCATCTGCCCGTAAAAAGGTATTGCGAACCCGCTCAGTGGCAAGCTTCCCTGATTATGTGGCACGTATGCTTACAGCAGTCACAACACGTCGCGAAAAATCCGCAAACGTAACTCATGTGTTGCACCGGCAACAGCCGCTAGGAAGAAGCCAAGTCGACTCCGAAATGTGCGCCCGTCGTACAAATGCATGTTCCAATACAACACTATCACTTCTCCACCATGCCGGAACGATCAGCAACTTGGTCCACAACAGCAAAAGCAAAAGAAAAGCCGACCCAAGTCCACGTATGGGATGAAGGCTTGACAGAGGTCGTACTAGATAGTGGAGCTGACTGTCATGTCCTACCGTTGACCTATTACAGTGAAGACCTAGGAACATCAGAATTCCCAGCGCTGAAACTGGTGATCCGTGATGCCCAAGGAAATGCAATCAAAACTACTTATTCGCATTATAAATCACAAACGCAGCACTCACTCACTCAGCACTAAACTCAGCGACACTCTTTTTTGAAACGTGGCGGTTCCCGGAGTTCGAGTAGTACACAGCTTCAAGCCGTTCGCAAAAGACAATCCAGCAAGCTAAGTAAGAGCACAGATCCTGCATGAGATGTTCTTGCAAGCGAAGGTGCACAGATGCCCCTCGTAGAAGCACCGAGCTGTCAAGCAAGTATCTCCGGAGACCACCTAACACGCTGCGATGCAGAGCGCTTGTCAAGCACCATCCTAGATGCTTCATCAGCAGGATTTGATGCGCTCGGCACGCGTTCAAACCATATGTTCAAGTTGTTGGCATCTTCCAAGTGGCTCAGCTCGGCGAGCTGCGCATTCACAAGAGAAGAATCGGACTTTATTCTCTGTTGTGGAACGTGGCATGTGCAATCATTATGTTTGCGAAATATTTCCCACGAATATATTGAATAAATTCTCAAAAGAATTCTATTCCATAATGATAAAGTGTATTTATAAGAAAAAGGCTCGCGCACATCACTCTTTTCTTCCAACGGGGATTGCCACGAGTCCCTGCAGTCACAACGGCTAGGGGCTAGGCCCAAAGTATATCACAAGGGCGGGTTAGGGCGGGACAAAAGCTAAGCGAGAGATTTCTCTCGACCCACCCACCATCCCACTCGAGGCGAGCGAGGATATAAAAGATTCTCACGTCCAACAACACATTGTTG